>JAZGTH010000004.1:15200000-15248038 GCA_036877525.1 Chromobotia macracanthus
GTGCAAAAAGGTTAGGGTTTTTGCAAAAAAAGATTTACATTACAAAGATTTACATTAGCACTAAACATTTATGAGTTTTCATAACTAAAGGTTAGGTTTAGAGTCCAGGTAAGTTCAAAGTATTTATTAAACTATAATCTTTTAATTTCAAACTTACAGCCTCTAGTGGCAGTTTTTACAAATTAGTGATAGTTGAAAACTAACATTGCACTCACTTTTGCCTTAATAGACTCAGACACTTGCTTCGCAGCTGGATGCAACAGTAGGTCAATTCGCGTTAGTCCAAATAGGTTTTTTTTATTCTGATAGCTACAAAACTGTGAATAATTTTGTTTATAATAGTCTCTCAAACTAAGGTAATAGCTGAAATTGCCTACTCCCACCTATTTTAAAGTATCAGTTTAGGGTGTCCAGTTCATACAGTGTGTTAAGAAGTATTTTAATATTTAGAATCCCATTTAAAACATGTCAACAGATACAAGAGAGATTTGTCCGTCTAAATGGCATTAATGATGCAGCGCACATGCAGTCTGATGTTTAGGTTATTCTGATCATCTTATAAGTACGGTTAGGTGTGGAAGCTGCTGTGGATCTTTCAATGACAAAACATTTTCTACATGTTCATTACATTATTAATAGCTTGATTGATGTTTATATTTAAAAACTGTGATGGTCTGAACAGGTCTTATTTCCTGGCCGAGTTTGTTCCTGTGACTTCAGCTCGCAGAGGTGAGACACAAAACTGCTTTTAAATGTAATTCTACTGTTAGATGATCAATATATTGTTGCTCATAAATATTCACAAGACAGAAATTAAACATTGAATTTCATTGGAGTTATTTCTGTTTTTAGGATATTCACAGCAGCAAGTTGAATTTCACAAAATTGTCCTGAGTATCGGTTAAGTTTGGTCTAGTATTTTATTTGAATGCATAAATTTGTAAAATTAGAGGTATGGCATGAGTCTGTCAGTTGTGTACGGCCACAATTCAATCCAGAACATAGTTACTAATACACTGCAGCATAGTCATAATTCTATAGACATAATGCCACCATAAGCTACCATTAAGCTTTTTTAAAGGAGAAACAAGTTCGACAACTACAGACAAAGAATTATTATCTGATGTTTTTTCTCCTGAACATCTTCCAAGGTGGCTTCATAGTAATTTTCTTTTGTGGTAGAACATACCTAGAGAAGGGTTAGGAAAAACTAGGACAGTGCTACAGCTAACCAGAGACCAGAAGCCCAACATCCTCAAGAAACTTAGAAACCTAACTCTTGTCATCAAACACCTGTCTGAGTGAGCTGGGTTCAGACAATGGTGGGTATGGATGGAAAACTAGCATCAACTTTAAAATGGGAAACTACCAAAATAAATTGAGGAGAGCAGGATGTATGGAGGTTGCCGTCAGTGCTAGAAAACGAAGCAAAAGTAGTCCTGACAATGAGCCATCACACTCTACCAAAAAAAGACAGAGACGTGCTAAAGTAATCCTTTTACCAGACTTCCCTTAAAGACATGATGCTAGTTTTGAACAACAGATCGAACAGGATTGGAAGGCTGAAAAATCTTGTTGATAAGAAGATGCAGATGACATATGCATTTCCAACCAGAACCTAACAAACATTTTATGCAGAGCAAAGTCATCAGACAAAGACTGGAAGACTGTGGGAGTCAGTCTCACAGTCTTCGTCTGTTGACTTTATATTGACAGAAGCCACCAAAGACTGGAAGGACTGCAAATGCACTTGCTGAAGTTCTCTGGGTTCCCAACTTAAATGTATTAACACTTGACAAAAACAAATTGTTTTTGACTTAACTTAGCTTTGACTATTTAAAATGTATTAATAAAATTGTAATTTAATCTGTATTGAATGTTGAGTGAAACTAAAGTGTTCAATTTAAATTACAATAACAGTTTCAAAGCACCCCTATATCTTAAGATTCACAGACCTTCTGTGATGCTTTATATATGCCATGGTCAGCTTGTAAGCTAGCATTCTTTAATTTAATGCTGGGTAACACATTCAACACGTTCTACAATTAACACCGGTTTCAATGTGCACTTTTAGAATCCACATGATGTCCACACAAGGCGAACTACAGTGCTTCATGCACTACCTGTATTTCTGAGAAGACCCTTCAAAGTTTTTTTTTGCAAAATATATAAGGTAAACACATTTCGCAATTTTTTAATTAAATTTTAAATTATTACTGGAATTCTGGTAAGAGCAACATTTGGTAAAATCTGTCGCTAAACACTTTTTGCATTCATTTCGCCTTGACCTGGTGTGCAATGTTGCACATAACTTTATGTACCTTGTTTTTTTTAAACATTTTTGCATTTCATTTCCTGAATTTAGGTTCATAGGTTGAACAATGTAAATATTTGAGTACATGAAACAAAAAAAACAAAGCAATCAGTTGCCACAAAACATTTAAGTACCATTGCTACTACATGTTGAGTTAGGGTTAGGGGTTAAGGTTAAATTACATCATTAAACTTAGTTAATGTGACAAATTAAATAAACGTATCATTTATAAAATGAATAGTATTTTAAGTTGAAAAGGTAAAATGATAAAAGCTTGCAGCACTTAAAACTCTTGAGTTGCAATAATTAAAATTAATGAAACAGTAAATACATATTGATTTTAGTAAAATCATTTTTAAATTTAGATTACGAAAAAAGACAGAGGCAATAAGTTAACTCAATTTTTTTTTAATTTATCCGGGAAACTTATCTGGGTTTAAAGTGTATGAAACCTATAATGTATGAAGCATAATGTATTAACGGTACTAAGACTTCTTATATGATGGAAGGTCAGGAATAACTTGATTGTCATGACCCTCCATGATTAATCATGTCATGAACTCTTTAATGTAACTAGTATAAATGATAATTTGACTTTTTAATTTCTATTGGCTACTGTCTACAGGCCTTAGAGTTGCTCCTCTGTGCTTAAAGATAAAGGACAGCACTACCGCCATGGTATAACAAGAATGGAAAGAGCAGCCTGGAAATTGTAGCGTAACAGGAGGCAAACAAAACTAGAGGTACTCCGTACAGCATGTAAGGAGCGTTTTAAATCACACAGACTTTAAAAACCTCCAGGTCTGTCTACTTCTCAAATCTTTAAGAAGAAAATAAACAAAACTAGATGTTTGATACAGTGGGTAAATGAACCAAAAGCAAAGCATCAACTGCTTCAGACAGTTGTTAACATAATAACAGTAAAGATTTTATTAATCTTTAATAACCAAACAGACACTGTCAGTAAAGAAAATTATAAACATGCAATTGCCTGGTACACAATCACTTCATACAGCACATCATAGTTTGCCCAAGGAACAGCTGAAGTCATTCGCTAAGAATGAACTCTCAAAACGAATTAATCTACAAAAACAAAAGAGGCTAGATCCTATATCTACCAGGTTGCTTTAAGAGATGTTTCCTGAAATTATAGTAACAGACTCTTATACATGAACCACAACATGATCCCAAGGAACTACTAAATTACAGACCCATCTTAAATATACCTTTAATTTCTTTCAAGTGGTGTCCCCACAGAAACATTCTTTCCTGGAAAGAAGCTATATCTGTGAGTCAGGATTTAGACCATGTCATAGCACAGAGACTGCTCTCATCAGGGTCGAAATGATTTGCTACTGTCGGCTGATTGTAGTTGCGTCTCTCTGCTAGTGCTACTCGACCTGGGTGCAGCCTTTGACAGTCTTCTCCTAAATAGGCTTAAAAATTATGTTGGCATAAATGGAACTGTACTGCAGCTAGATGCTTGTCAACTAGATGCTTGAACACATGCAAGTCAACTTATAACTACAGCCATAATCTTGATCACCCAAAAGCAGTGGGAATGTGATGGATGTCTTTATTAATCCTCCTATTATACATTTACCTACCTCCGGTGCAATAAGACCAGAGTCTAATCTAATTGAGTCTAAATGAGTTCTATTCCCTGCCTTGTCACAGCAGTGTGATGATACTACAATTAGTAACATTATGCCTCTGTCTACATCTACAAATCCCTCAGTGCCTGACATTTGTAGCAAAATCAGACCTGACAGTTTTAAAGCAACATAAAATTATAAATCATTATAATAAGTAGGGCTGTCACAATAACTGCAGTATTGTACTACCATGCTACAGACAAGCCAACCGCAGGGAAAGGAAAGCAACCGCAGAAACTGCCATTATTTTTTTGTGGTCATGACACCATGCTATGCTGTTTTATTACACTTAAGCATTGTGCAATGAATGTTTAATAAATTAATGATGAATACAAGAGTGTTATGTGTATCATTTTCCTGCCAACTGTTAGTATCTGTAAAGACAGAAGCAATGGCAGGCACTCTTGTTGTATGTAACATTGCCTGTTTGGGAATATTTTGGCTTTCAACCGAATGAAAAGGGAGAGCCAGCAAATTTAGCTAATATTCATGGAGCAAATATGCAAAATTTGCAAAACAAAGGTCCCTGTGACATGCAGAAATTCATCAAATTTGAGGTCTCATCTCACTAACTGTCATCCAGCCATAGCACCACAAACGTTGTCACGAAGCAACCTCAAAAAAGACAGTGGAGGCCAGTACCAGCCGACAGTTAGGAGTAGCTGAAACCATTTGCGAAATCTGTCAGATATAGCCGTGAAAGTAACAGGTATAGGGGTTACACAGTAACCCACATATAACACATTAGGCTGTTACACAGTATCTAGTTTAGAAAATGGTTCCATTCAGCACGGTCAAGAAATCTGCGTTAAGGTCAATGCTTCATTGCTGGCTGGCCTGTATCACCACGGATAAGTGGGCAAACATCGTAGCAGCAGTGAAAAAGCTGAACTGGCTGTGGCTGAACTGCTTTGGTCACAATTTACATTTGGCAGTCACAAATGCAATGGCTAGCATTTAGGATCGCACAGCCCAAACAATGGGCCTGTGTCATACCTTGGTGAATACATTCTCTCAGAGCTGGTTGAAGAGAAGAGATGTGGCGAAAGCACAAGCGAAACTTTAAATCCTTCAGCATAGCCTCATACTGGTGAGTTATGAAATTTAAACTATTTGGTTATGAACTATTACACTGTCAAATTAATGATGTCCTAAATGTCTATGTACAATAAACTTATTAACTTGTAATTTAAATTGTATTAAAATGACAAAAAAATATGGATCAATAAAAATTAAACAAAATTCAATTAATAAACTAATGTCTGCTGCTGGATTAAATGCATTTTTTCTTAAATAAAATATAATGAAAGGAAAATAAGTTAAGCTATTGTTATTCAAAAACATTTAGGCTAATTTCAGCTCAATTCATGCGGCTATAGGCACTTAATGAATAGGCCTATGCCCAGAATGAGTTAAATGTATTTTTTGTTACGCAAAAATATACTGACTGAAATAATTGAAAATGTAGCCTAATTATTTAGGGAGTTAAATGGATGTTACTGGGCTAATTTTTGTTCAATGATTTAACAGCCAATACTCTGTTTAAGGCCTGCACTACAAGATGGGGCTGCAAACAGAAAACGGTGGAAAGAGTTTTGGAGCAAGTCCCTGCTATCAGAAGAGTTTGGATGACCGGCGACACCACCATCTAAATCCAAGCTGGTAAGATATTGCTGTGCTCAAATCCGTGAATGCAGAACTGAAACCTGCCACTGAGTTTACGGATCTGCTGTCTGGCAAGAGCTACGAAACCGTGTTATCAGTCAAACTTGTCCTGAAACTCATGTATTCGGTATTCCATGTGTTATACATATTCCATAAATTTTCCTGTTTTCAGTGTTTTTTTATTTATTTACACGTGAAGTTGCTTTGAAACAGTGCAACAAACAATGCATTGTAAAAAATAAAAGTGCTATATAAATACATTTGAATTGAATTTGCCAAATACAGTCAAACACTGAAGCGAGTCAAACACTGAAGCGAGTCAAACACTGAAGCGAGTCAAACACTGAAGCGAGTCAAACACTGAAGCGAGTCAAACACTGACGCGAGTCAAACACTGACGCGAGTCAAACACTGACGAGTTTGGACACCCCTGAACTATGTATTTTTTGTTATCATAAATTGGTGAAGTTTTGGGGTGAATATACAGAGAATTAAGATTAAGTTATTTTTAAACACAAAATGATTCCAAACACGTACAAAAATATACAATATAAATCAATCAATTTATCTTCTGTGGTTCTCTAAAGTTGTTTTAAGTGGATTTTGTGTATAGGGCGACAACGTTTAGAAGTGACATTCATTCTCCATCAGCGCCACCTATCGCACATGCGTCAATCACAAAAGAACAAAAACTTGTTTTGATTGTGTTGTTAAAGGATTGTTTTTTTGGAAATGTTTTTACTTTTATGGTCCCTTTTGATGTTAGTTTTTTTTTCTACATTTGCCCATCTGTGTTTGATGTTTGTGACACTACTGGCGCTGGTGTCTTTTAATGTGACAAAAACGCGTTGCTCACGCTCTAGACGCTGTAAATGTGTAAGCGTGCTTATACGACAAATCAGCATAACACCTTCTAACGCACACAGCGCGTGTATATACACACAGGGAACACATTCAGCCTCCAGTCTGTGCAGTGTGATGTATCTGTACAGAATACATATGTACTGAAAGATTTATGTGAGAAGAGCTGATGTGAGTGTCTATAAACCTGCAGCAGCTCGTGTATCTGTAGATTTGATAAATTACACACGCTGAATATAAACACCGTGTGTGTGCTCAGACTCACCTCCAACGAGTGACTCAGCGCTGCACGAGCGTCTAACGCCCGTCACACGGCGTTATCACAGCGCCAAAATGTCAAACACGCTCTCATGGCGCGCACGTAGCGTCCTTCAATAATATGCTGCAACTGGCGACATCTAAACACGTCATAATCCCGAGACGACCGGCGCGCACCGATGGCGTCTTCAAACCCTCCTGTGCTGTAACGTCACAGTTCCAGTTTCCCCCGTTCGTTTTTTCCGGGCTTTTCTTTGTTTATGGAATTATAACAAAAATATTACAATTTTACATTTATGAATAAAATTATTAGCTAACAAAAATAAAGTATTAATCAAAAAAACTTTTTGACCACCTAATTCATCGTTTCCCTATTTAATATCTATAAAGGACAGGTTTAAATCAACCACATTTCCCTCCTTTAACCACAATTGCACTTTGTCCCAGAAGACACTGAATATTTGTAGAATATTTGTAAAATATGCTTTGCATTCTCTGGAAATAAGTTGCAAAATGTACATATTGTCAAGTCAAGTTGAGCTTTATTGTCATTCCGCTATATGTGGGGACATAAAGTGGAACGGAATGTCGTGCCTCACAGGACCACGGTGCTACATAAATACAGACATACAACAATGACGTGAAACAGTATAAATCTAAACACAAATACTAACAGAATTAGATTATAAATATACTATATATAAAGTTGCCTATACATAAACTATTAAATACAAACTATACAAATGTTCCACATAAATATTGCACGAGGAAAAAGAAAGTCAAGCACTGTTCCTGGCTGGAGAACAGTACAAGATGATCTGTAGTGCATGGGCTTGTAAACATACATGAGTCTTTTTTGTGGGATTATGTACCCTCGGTTGTAAAAAGTGTCTAGTGCACGTAGAGGAGAGTGTGTTACTACAGGTGGTCTGTGCGGCCTACTCACCTGTGTGTAGCACACTCAGAATTGCACAAGGGAGAAATAAAAAAATATATATATTTAAGAGGTATGAGGTTTTTCAGAGGGGGGCCGTGCTTGAGTTCAGGGCTCTCACAGCCTGGGGGAAATTATCATTATCATTATCATTTCAAAATTAAATCTAGCACTTAGGAACTCTTCAGAAGGATAAGTATCATATAAAATTTAAAAGTGAGTTTCTTTAATTTTGGAGTGAACTGGAAACTTTAGATTAGATTAGATTAGATTAGATTAGATTAGATTCAACTTTATTGTCATTATGCTGAGTACAAGTACAGAGCTAATGAAATGCAGTTAGCGTCTAACCAGAAGTGCAGGAACATAGTGATTTTTATATACAGATAAGTGCAGGAGAGTTGAAAATATACAATATTTAAAGAAAATGTGCATAATATGAGCAGCGGGTGCAAATATAAGGATATGTGTGAGGTATGGTAAAACAGCAGCAATTCAAATACAGATAGGTATATGTGCAAAAATGCTGTGTATGAGTGGTGCAAATAGTATGAATGTTGAACAATGTACAAAATGTGCAAAATATGGGTAGTGCAAGTAAGAAGAGCCTGACCATTAAACAATGTCCATATGTGCAGAATAACAGTAGTAGTAATAGTAACCATTAAACAATATAGTAATTAAATTCAATTTTATTTATACAGTGCTTTTTACAATGTTACATTGCTTGCAAGCAGCTTTACATATAATTAAAAGAATTATAATAAAGAACAGAACACATGTCAGGAATGTTCAACAAAGATTACATGGTATTATTGCAAATAATTTGTGAAATGTATATTATACTAGGCGATGGCTTTTAAAAAGATAGCATCTTATGGGACAGGGGTATAAGGGATTTGCAATAGTACTATGAAATCCACACAACACACGGTAAAATGCATATATACAATATATACAATATTAATACCTGAAAATGACACAGTGAAAAAGAATGTGAGACAATTTGAGACAAAGGAGTAGCAAAATAGAAGAGTCTTTTGGACTTTTGGAATCATATAGCTAAAAGCAATATTAAGTTTACAAAACCCTAAGCATGTATAGTGTTTGCTTTCTAAGGGCAATATGAATTGGCGAGTAAATGCCTCTCTCTTTCTGTATTGGCCACAACATCTGTCTCAGATGTGTAGGCACTCCTATGCTGAGGCAGTACTTGTGCAGTGTGCATTTTCTCTCTTAATTTTCATTTCTTTTCTTCATTTTCTCTGCTCATTGCGACACTGCAGCCATAGTTCTCTTTGAAGTAAGAGCCACTTAAGATGCTCTCTGTCCTTTCCTTCCACTGTATAAGCGTGTAAAGGATATGATAGCAAGCACTGAAGGTGATTTGGGAAACACAGCGGAAGCATTTCTGCAAATGCTTAATAAACCCCAAAGACTGCCGACTGCCCTTTATGTTTGTTTTACCGTTTAAGTTTTCAGATAAGATAAGTGGCCTGCCTTAGAGGGCTCGCTGTCATGCCCAGAGCTCCAATAGCAAGATGGATATCGATTGCAGCATCAGAGGCTTTGTCTGTGTCCAACGAGTGCACTGAGATCGGACCAAGATTTCCTCATATTATTCTGAGACCTCATCCCATCAACATGCACAGGATTCTCACGACTCCCTTTCGGCTGTAGGACCTCCCACAGTCAGAGAAACACCTAGCTTTCTCCCTGCTGTGTCCAGTACATGCTTTGCATATCTACCCGAACTGCACAGAAGAATTCAGAAGGTCAGAACAGCTCATTGTCTGCTTTGGAGGTCAGCAGAAGGGGAAGGCTGTCTCCAAACACTTTCATGGCCTCCAGGATACCATTCTTTGGCCTACTGATCACTGGGTGCGCCATCTCCCTTAGAGGTTCATGCACATTCTTCTAGGAATAGCCTTTTCTTGGGCACTAGTAGGGTGCCCCTTTAGCAGACCTTTGCAGAGCTGTAGGCTGGGTCACACCCAATATTTTTGTATGGTTCTAACCTCAGATTAATATTGGTTTCTTGTACGCTGTCTATGTGTCTGAAAAGCCCCTTTGAAGAACTGATAGGATGTATAGCCTACAACAGCACTTTTCCCCCTAGAGGTGATAACAGGTGCTCTTGGTCCCTGAGTTCTGGAACGCTAAAAAATTTGTTTTTTGTTTACCCTGCAGGCCAGGTAAAGGGGCTCAGCAGTGGATCTGTCATTTGCTGCGTTTTCACGTTTTCATTTTTCTGTCACTTACAGACCCAGTTCCAAGAACACTAAAGCTGATGCACTCTGTCGCCAGACCACGGAGAGACCTCACCCTCGAACACAAGCTTAAACTAACCAAACACAAGCTTAAACTAACTCAAAAAAACTCCTAAAACACAGTGCAAAAACACGACAAGACAAGACCACTTGACAAAACCACGATACAAAAACAAGCCAAGACACAAGATGCAAAATGCAAAACATCCAAAATACAAAACACCTAGAAGCAAAAATGCTAAACGAATCGGCACAAGACAGAAAACACGAGGGCATTAAATAGCACACAGACAAACGACTAACAGGTGCACAACATGAGCGCTGACGAGACAAGAGAACAAGGGGGCAGGGTCAAGACGCAAGACCGGAGAGCAGATGGCAAATGAAAACAAAACAGAGGTCATGTGCTTCCACACAAGACAAGACCCAGAGCATGCGTTCAGATCCGGACTCCAAAAAACAAGAACCAAGACTAGAAGGAGTCAGGATCCAAACAGCACGCTCTGACACCAAACACGGGGCATGTCAGGATCCTGGCAAGATAATCTAGAAACTCAGAAACAGGAAGCCAGGACCCTGACACAAGTACATGAAACACCCAGTTCAGGGCATCCAGGCATCACAGTCACCATTCAGCTCCTAAAGAACCGATTATGGTTCTAATGATCTCTGATGAGGGCCGAGTACGCCCAGAATTCCTTCATCAAGCCCTCTACCGGTATGACCCCCTTCAAGTGCATCTTGGGGTTTTAGCCACCATTATTCTTGTTGTCTGGGGAACCTACTGAATTACCGTCAGTAACAGAATGGCTCCAACGCAGTGAAGATGTCTGAGACCACGCTCACACACACCTCCAACACGCAGTCAGACTCCAGACTCAAAACAAGTACTGTGTTTGATATTATTTGATTTTGGTTCCCCATTTTGGTTTGTTGTTGTGGGTCTTGTTTTATACATTTTTTCAACATGGCAACGGCATATTACATGTTCATTCAGGCACCTTGCACTACACACTGATATACTGACATTTACAGGAACATTTGCTTTATTTAAATATTTTTATTTGAATATCTTGTAGCTAATTTTGCAATTAAATAAAGTATTTTCCTTTGAGTTCAGCCTTGGTTGTATGCATCCCTTGTTTTGTTGCTTCCCCTTGAGCCAAGGGTTGTAACAAATTGGGGGCTTGTCTTCATTTTTTGCTAAGCATTTGATAATTTAATTTGTTTGGGACACACAAATAATCTTGCCTGAGTCTATTTATTCACAGTGTGAAGTCACCAAATTGTAAACATGCAATGTTTTGTTTTGTAAATGTGAGTTTCCCTGATATAGTATAAGGTATAGCAGCATATATCCTTTGAGACATGTTGAGGGTTTTTGGTGTGTTGTTTTTCTTGTGGTGTTTTTAAAATCTGAGTTTATTGGAAAAGGCTTTTTACAGACCAGTATGGAATTGGTAGCAGGTGCAGCTCATTTACAGCCGAATCTCTCATGTGAACAACAGAAGGAATTGCTGCTTTTGCAGATGGAGCATGAGAAGTTAAAGCAGCATTCTGAAGAAAGTGATCAGGAATTACAAAAGGCTAAGTTGGAAGTGGAAGTCTTCAAACTTAACCTTATGAGAGAGAGTAAACCTGATTCTGGTGAGGAGCAAGGTATGTGTTTTTTGTTAAGTTCAAATTTAAAACTGGTTCCAAAATTCAACGTGGAAGACCCTGATACTTTTTTTACGCTTTTTGAACACAAGGCAAAACTGAGAGATTGGTTGAGCGAGAATTGTGTTACATTGCTACAATGTGTTGTAACTGGTAAAGCACAAGTAGTTTCTTCTGGGTGATGATTATAAGCATGATGATAAAGTGAAATCGGTCATTTTAAAAGTATATGAATGCGTACCAGAGGTATACAGGCAAAAATTTTGTTTGCAGAAAAAAAGAACAGATACAAACCCATCTAGAATTTGTGAGAGATTTATGAAAGAATTTTATTTGTTGGTGCTCCGCTGCGGACATTAAAACACTGGAAGATTTAAATTATTTGATGGTGTTGGAGCGATTTAAGTCGTGTAGCTACATATATTAATGAGCACAATGTAAAGACCCCAGAAGAAGCAGCTGTAATTGCTGATGATTTTGTACTGATGCATAAATACTTGAGGTTAAATGATAATCCTTCTATCACTTTTGTAAGTTACCTGCCTAAATCTGATCGTGTGTTTACAGGAAAATTTGACCCGAGTAAGATGTCACAAGAAAGGTCACTGGAAATTAGATTGCCCTGTCCTAAAAATAAGTCTAAACGTGTACGTTCTCCTGTTAAGTCTTCTGTTCCTGCAGCTCCGGTCTTGTCTGAGTTTAGAGAGACTGCACGGAAATCTGTTGACTTCTCTTCTTACTCTCCTTTAATTACAAAGGGTTGTGTATCTTTGCCTGGAAAAAAAGAGGAGATGCCTGTTAAAATTTAGCAAGACACAGGATCAATGGACTCACTTATTATGGAATTGGTTTTACCTTTTTCCTTGGACTCTCATACTGGTGAGAATGTTTTAATTCGGGCAATAGGGATGAACATTTTGTCTGTGCCTCTTCATACAGTAAATCTTTAATCTGACTTGATCCGAGGTAAAGTTGTATTAGGAGTGCGTCCACATTAAGCATAATCAATCCAGTGCCTACCATGCACAAAATTAAGGTGCGCTGGAAAGATTTCACCAATCATTGAAGTCATTACTTCGTGCATATTGTGTCTAGTTGGACAGGGATTGGGAAGAGGGCTTGCTTTGGATGATGTTAGCTGCTCGTGAGGTAGTACAGGAAAGTACAGATTTTAATCCTAATGATGTAGTCTTTAGTCATAACGTTTGCGGATTGCTGTCTAAGTTGCAGAGACTCCGGTGGTATCTTCTCCTTTTGAAGCCAAGTTTGATGGCCCATTTGTTGTGTGGTGTAAATTATCTCTCGCACCTGTTTGTCCTTGTTTTGTTTTTATTTAATGCCCTTGTGTTTTCTGTCTTGTGCCGGTTCGTTTTTTCTGATGTTTCCTGGTTATTGCCGGATTTGTCTTACAGCACTGTTACCTGTCTTGTCGTGTCTTTTGTTCCTTGTTTTTGATCAGTGTTCGCTCCAGTTTTTGGAGAGTTTTGAGTTTGATTTAAAAACCTGTTTGTTTCTCTTTTTGCCCCATGGCGGGTTTCTTGTTTTGTTTATTTTTATAAAATAAATACTTTTTGTTCAATGCTGTCTGTGACTGGGTTAGTTTTTCGTGACAGTGACAATTTCGCCTGATGATTGTGTGTTTCGTGGCTGTTTGAAAAATTCTGAATTGTTGTATAATTTGGAGCCCACGAATGTGATGAGTTATGCAAGCTCTTACTGTAAGGGGGCTGAGGCAGAAGCTGAAGCAGGATCCAGTTGCGGATGTTTATTGGGGTTATCCATAATCAAAGTCGAAAGTACAGGCAAAGGGTTGTAATAAACAGACAGTCCAACCATGCAACACAACAAAAGGGAGAGACGTAAATCAGAGGTCGTAAATCCAGGCAGAGAATCAATATCTAAACAAACAGTCCAATCCAGGTGTCAAACAAAAGGGCAAGGCAAAAATCAGAAAACGAGAACCAAACAATAGGTAAAACACAGGGAAGCAGGCAGTAAGAGAATGCTCAGTAGTCAGGTGTAAAGCTGGCAATACTTCGCAACGTGGCCATGTGGCAGCAAGGTTTATATAGATGCCAAACAGGAAGTAAGTTCAGAGTTCAAAGTTCAGAGTTCAGCAGAGGGAGCATGAGCAGTCAGTATTCAGGTGAGGGCTCCCTCTGCTGGCGTGATGTTACAGAACCCCCCCCCTCTAGCCTCTCCACCTGACCGTTTGACTGCGGATGATAGCCAGAGGTTAAACTCACATTGATATCTGAAAGGTTACAAAAGGATTTCCAAACCTGAGAGGTGAACTGAGTTCCTCGATCTGATACAATGTCTTCAGGTAGACCATAGTTTCGAAAGACATGGTGGAACATGGCTTGAGCAGTCTCCATGGCAGTAGGTAATCCTTTTAATGGAACCAGACGACAGGCTTTGGAGAAGCGGTCGACGATGACCAGGATTGTGGTGTAACCATCAGACAGGGGTAAGTCAGTGATGAAGTCGATGGAGAGGTGAGACCAAGGTCGTTGGGGAATCAGGAGCGGCAGTAGGAGTCCCGTCGGCAGGTCCCTGGGAGTCTTGGACTGGGCACAGATGGAGCAAGACTTGACATAATTGGCCACATCTTTGGTCATTGAACATATTGTTTGGAAGGGGGGCAGTTCGGTGGTGATGGTTCTGTGAGGACGGCCTGGTGAATTTCCTCCATTATGTCCCAGTTGACCGGAGCAACAAACAAGGCTGGACTTAGGATAGGTTCAGGACTGTAGTTCTGTTGTGGGGGATCATGGCGCCTGGATAGTGCATCTGCCTTGCTATTCTTGGAGCCTGGACGATAAGTGACTGTAAAATGGAATCGTGAAAAGAACAGGGACCATCTTGCCTGGCGTGAATTCAGATGTCGAGCAGACTTGACATACTCAAGGTTCTTATGATCCGTGATAACTTGAAAAGGATGAACTGCCCCCTCGAGCCAATGTCTCCATTCTTCCA
This sequence comes from Chromobotia macracanthus, assembly GCA_036877525.1. Lineage (NCBI taxonomy): Eukaryota > Metazoa > Chordata > Actinopteri > Cypriniformes > Botiidae > Chromobotia > Chromobotia macracanthus. Next base: position 15,214,596 of record JAZGTH010000004.1, read on the forward strand.
TGGCAGCCTTCATTGACAGAAGCTCTTTGTTTCCCACATCATAATTAAACTCAGCGGGGGTTAGCTTCCGAGAGAAGAAGGCACAAGGGAAAAGCTTGGGAGGTTGTCTGTGACGTTGAGAGAGCACGGCTCCAATCCCGCAGTCAGAAGCATCGACCTCCACAATGAAGGGGAGTTCTGGATCTGGATGTTTTAGGATGGGGGCCGTTGTGAAGCTGGTCTTGAGCTTTTGGAAGGCTGCATTGGCGGAAGCGTTCCATGACAACTTCTTGGGTTTTCCCTTGAGTAATGAGGTGAGAGGTGCAGCAATAGAGCTGTAGTTCCTAATGAAGCGTCGATAGAAATTAGCAAAGCCCAGGAACCTCTGCAATTCTTTCAACGTGGAGGGCTGCGGCCACTCAGTGACGGCGGTTACCTTAGAAGCATCCATTTTAACGCCCTGGTGGCTGATGTTGTACCCCAGGAATGTTGTCTGCTTCACATGAAACTCACATTTTTCAGTCTTGACATAGAGTTGGTGATTGAGAAGCTTGGAAAGAACACTCTTGACGTGAGTGACATGATCCTCTTCATTCAGGGAATAGATTAGGATGTCGTCAAGATATGCGATGACATACTTGTGGAGGACATCTTTGAAGACTTCATTTATGAAGGATTGGAAGACGGCTGGGGCATTGGCAAGGCCAAAGGGCATAACCAGGTATTCGTAGTGCCCCCTGGTGGTGAGAAAAGCTGTCTTCCACTCATCTCCGTCCCTGATGCGTATCAGGTTATAAGCGTTTCTCAAGTCGAGTTTGGTAAAAATTTTGGCCTTCCTGAGTTGTTCTAGGGCAGAAGGGACTAGAGGCAGTGGATACCTGAATTTAACAGTGACATTATTGAGGCCTCTGTAGTCGATGCACGGACGCAGACCCCCATCCTTCTTCTCCACAAAGAAGAAGCCGGCTGCAGCGGGAGAAGTAGAAGGACGGATAAAGCCAGCTTCCAGAGCCTCCTTGATGTAGTCCTCCATAGCCTGTGCTTCTTGGCGTGACAGCGGGTAGACTTTGCTTTTGGGAGGACACATGTTGGGAAGAAGGTCTATAGCACAGTCCCAGTGCCGATGTGGTGGTAACTGTGTGGCTTTAACCTTGCTGAAGACCTCCAAAAGCTCGTTATAAACCTTGGGAATCTTTGGTTGGGTCAGGCTCGGAGGGCTCCCCATGCTTGTGGACAGACATGGACTGGACTGCTTAAGGGTTAGACAGTGACTAAAACAGAATGGAGACCAGTGGGTCAGCTCACCCGTGCGCCAGGAGATGTGGGGATCGTGGCAACTTAGCCATGGAATTCCTAAAATTATTTCATATTTGGGTGAGTCGATCAGATATAGAGAGATGTTCTCTTCATGAGAAACCCCAATTTGCATTTTCAGTGATCGAGTCTGTTCCAGAACTCCTCCTTTGATGAGTTGGTTATTGACAGCCGTAATACTGATAGGTGGAAAGCATGGAATGGTGGGTAGTTGATGTTTCCGGGCGATGTCCAAGTTGATGAGGTTGAGAGCGGCGCCGGAATCTACTAATGCTGTCAACATAAGAGAACCACTTTCAGTAGAAATCTGTACGGGTAATGTGAAGACTTTAAATGGATTTTGTGAAAAGGTGTCCACATTCACCCGGTCTTGTGCTGTGAGGGACCTCCGGGTCTTTTGAGGACACTGTGACTTATGATGACCTGGTTCACCACAATAAAAGCAGAGGTTGTTGATGAACCTTCGTCTACGCTCGTCCTCAGACAGCCTGGTAGATCCTACTTGCATGGGCTCGGTAACACATGGTGCCTCAGGACTCCGAAGTGCAGGTCGTGACATAAGGTGGGATGCATGCGCTTGCTTGGGTTTAGGTGAGTTCCTGAGCAAATTATCAATCTTAACAGTCATGTTAACAAAGTCATTGAAAGAAGATTCCTCACCTCGACATGCCATCTCCAACTGCAATTGGGGACATAGGCTTTCCCGAAACACCCCTTTAAGTGCAGCATCATTCCATCCACTCTGAGCTGCAAGAGTCCTGAATTCGACTGCGTGCTCTGCTGCACTATGTGAGCCTTGAAAAAGGTGTAAAAGATGAGACGAAACATCCCGACCCCCAGCAGGATATTCAAATACTTCTCGGAGTTGTTGCAAAAAATACTCAGGTGAAGATCTAAACTGTTCGTCCGTCCCCCAAACTGCAGCAGCCCAATCAATAGCCTTGCCAGATAATAGTGACATGATAAAAGAGCATTGATCAGAACTAGCATGAGACTGATCCCCCAACGATTCCAAATAAGTGCGTACTTGTCGAATGAACCCTTTACACCGTTCTGCAGAACCATCAAACTTATCGGGAAGAGCAAGTCTTACCTTGCTCGACGTGGTGGAAGGAGGAGAGCAAAGTCGCTGGAGCAGTAGTTCATTCGATGCCTGTAAGTTAGCTAGCTATTCGTGGTAGCTGCGTAATAGTTCTCCCTGGTACACAAATGCAGCTTGCAGCTGTGAAACATCCGCTGGATTGAGGGTAGGCGAAGTATTCTGTAAGGGGGCTGAGGCAGAAGCTGAAGCAGGATCCAGTTGTGGATGTTTATTGGGGTTATCCATAATCAAAGTCGAAAGTACAGGCAAAGGGTTGTAATAAACAGACAGTCCAACCATGCAACACAACAAAAGGGAGAGACGTAAATCAGAGGTCGTAAATCCAGGCAGAGAATCAATATCTAAACAAACAGTCCAATCCAGGTGTCAAACAAAAGGGCAAGGCAAAAATCAGAAAACGAGAACCAAACAATAGATAAAACACAGGAAAGCAGACAGTAAAAGAGAATGCTCAGTAGTCAGGTGTAAAGCTGGCAATACTTCGCAACGTGGCCATGTGGCAGCAAGGTTTATATAGATGCCAAACAGGAAGTAAGTTCAGAGTTCAAAGTTCAGAGTTCAGCAGAGGGAGCATGAGCAGTCAGTATTCAGGCTGGCGTGATGTTAAACTTACGTAGTTTTCCTGCGCTGTTTGTAGATGCACCTTCTCGTACCAATTGGTTAACGCATAATATTGATGTGGGGGACACAAAGCCTATTAAACAGAGTTTTTTAACTAAGTTAAATTGTTTCCCTGTGCTTCGCATCAAGAATTGTGTAGACCAGGCTGGGTCCGCTGAGTTTGTAAGCAAGTTTGATTTATTGAAGGGCTACTGGCAAGTGCCACTGACCAAAAGAGCACAGGAAATATCGTCTTTTATTACTCTGTCGAGGCTTTATTCTTATCAGGTCATGAGTTTCGGTTTGCAAAATACTCCAGCAACTTTTCAACGCCTCCCGAATCAAGTAATTTCAGGTCTTGAGGGTCGTGCTGTATATTGATTTAGTTGTCTATAGTGACAGTTGGGAAGCTCATTTGTTGCGCATTCGATTAGTGTCACTGATGGTCACCTTACCGTGAACCTAGGGAAATGTGAGTTCGCAAAAGCTACTGTAACATATCTCGGTAAGGTGGTGGGTAATGGTGAAGTGCATCCAGTGCAGGCAAAGGTACAAGCCATTCAGGATTTTCACCCTCCAACATTAAAGAAAGCTTTTTTTTTTTTTTTTTTTTTTTTTAGGTTTGGTCGGGTACTACCATTCTGTCGCAACTTTTCCACAGTGGTAGTGCCACTCACAGACTTATTGATAGGAAAAAGTTTATTTGGTCTACGAACTGTAAACATGCTTTTGGAAATGTCAAGTTGTTACTGTGTTCAGCACCTGTGCTTCAGGCTCCTTGTTTAAAGAAATTGTTTACTTTGTTGGTTGACGCTAGTAATGTGGGAGAAGGACCAGCAGTTGGATGCAGATGGACTAGATCATCCATTTTGCTCTTGTGTTTGATATTCTTTGGTTTTGGTTCCCCATTTTGTTTTTGTTGTTGTGGATTCAGTTTTACACATCTTTTCAACAACGGCACATTACATGTTCATTCAGGCACCTTGCACTACACACTGATGTTTACAGGAACATTTGCTTTATTATTTTGCTATTTTGCCAGGGGTTGTAACAATACCTTTATATTAAAAAAAAAAGGTTACCTGAGATAGATCCCCTCTGCTCCTTTTGTGGAGTGGAAGATTAATCTGTCCCTCACCTTTTTTGGGATTATGTACATGTAGCTCTTTTTTAGAAGAGATTTTGCCTGTTTGTCCACGCTTCTCTCTTTGACAATTTGGTTTGGTATTAAAAGATGTCTTATTTGGAATTCATATCCCTAATAAGAGTCTAAAAGATCAATATTTTCTAATAAATCTATATTTCTAGCTATGTTTTTGACACAAGTGCAAATTTTTGTCTGCTAAACCTCTATTTAGTATATTTTGCAAAGACTTGAAATGTTTTTTGGATACCATCTCTGTCAAAGCTTTGAAATATTTAATGGTGTGTATGAAGTATAATATTTATTCTCTTTTATAATGTTTTTTCTTCATTTATTACAACTTTTTATTTTTTCTTTCTTATCTCTAAATTAATTTATTTTAAATTGTATATTACCCCTGGCTGAACGTTTAGTTTTTGTTTGTATTCCTGGTTATTTATGTATTGTTTATATTTCGACTGTTGTTGTCAAATTTTGTTCTGATCTGTTTTTTACTTTTTGTACTTTTAATAATAATAGAAAAAAATTGCGTCATCCCTGACGAACAGATTTAACGTTCAAATGTGTATATACCATCGCACCATAACATCACAAATGCAAATATATCCTTCAACACAGAAGTGGCATTGGCTGGTGGGCTCTTTGACGCAAAGACCAGAACAAAGTATCCGTATTAACGCGGACAGATTATACGTGTGGACGTGTCCAAATTTCACGCGTCTCATTTTAATACTTTGGGCCCCGTTCGCGTTCCATAATTACATCCCTATCTTACCCACAAGGCCTCTTTTCTCACGAGGGCTTGCGTCACAGGAAGCGGAGGTGTGTCCTCTTGTCGCGTGTGCGTGAGTAAAGATGGAGAGCGTGAATAAAGCGGGGCAGATGATGAGTCTTGCGGCTCTGCAGCATTATGATCCCTATATAGTCAAACTGCTGGACGTCACCGGGCAAGTCGCGCTCTACACCTTCAACTCTAAAGCCAACGAATGGGTAAGATTTCACACGTAACTCTCTTAATTAGCACGGATCAGCTAGTCTGCAGTTGCTAATAGCAATGCCAGCAGCTTAACATTTCAGCAGAGTCGTTTACTGATTCGTCAACCGAATACCTTAACCTTTCCCAGGGATTATTGAATAATTGAGCACGAGAAATGAAATTTACAGGACATTATTCGTAAGTTTTCTGGATAGTTGAAATCTGATGCAGTCAGTAAAGAAGCAGAGGTTTATACGGTGAAATGTCACACAAAATTAACGTCTGCATCTAGAACATTCATAACATATGTATGTTTACAAGCCCATGCACTACAGATCATCTTGCACCGTTCTCCAGCCAGGAACAGTGCTTGACTTTCTTTTTCCTCATGTACAGTATTTATGTGAAACGTTTGTATAGTTTTTATTTTCTAGTTTATGTATAGGCAACTTTATATAGGCAACCAAGTCGTGCCAGCGCCGCGCCGCGCCACGCCAAGTCGTGCCAGCGCCGCGCCGCGCCGCGCCACGTCGTGCCAATATACTAAAACGTGAAACTAATCGCCATCATGTTAGAGAATGTCAGAACTGAAGTATTTCAAACCATTAAATACTTTTCAGGCCGGGCTTATTCAACCCAACATAACCCTAAACCACAGTTTGTCCTTAATTGTTACTATGTAGTTACAATGTTGCATTTATTGTTACAATCATTCCACCTTCACTAAGGTGGTAAAGAATTTTTTGATCATTTGTTATTGATGTAATTTTACAACATAATCAAAATAACATTAAATACAATTATACATAGTCTTTTCATTTACAACTTTAGAGATTTTTTTTATCATATATTTAGATATTTTTAGGTTTGGAATTATTTAATAGTAAAGGAGTCAGTATACCAGTAGAACTAGTTAACAAACTATCTTAAGAGCAAATTAACAACTTAGATATTTTAAGTCAAATAAACACACAAAAAATTCCAAATGGCATAAACACTTCATTTATTTGTGATGGATGGGAACTAACATTAACAAATACGTTTGAAGATGCAAATTGAAAAAGTCAGTTACCCAGAAGAAATGATTTTGTTCTCTTGAACACGATTTAATTTAAATTCAATTTCGTCCGTCATCTGTACTTGAATCAGTATCAGCTTCCTACAGCCTGCATCACTTTTCATAGTTTCAGACATCAGCTAAATGCACTCTCAGACAAACTAACGCATCTCTCTCTGAACAGGAAAAGACAGAGATTGAAGGCACATTGTTTGTTTATGCCAGGTAAGCATTGACAGCTGCTGTTCTGAGATATTTGACTTTTGGTCTGCGGTGTAGAAGGTATGTGAAGTGTTTAAGTTAGTCTGTGATGTTATATTTTTGACAGGACTGTGTTTCTCTGCAGGTCTGCATCCCCTCATCATGGGTTTACAATTATGAATCGTCTCAGTACAGAAAATTTAGTGGAGCCAATCAATAAAGACTTGGAATTTCAGCTCCAAGACCCCTTTCTACTGTACCGAAATGGCAACTGTAAGTTATGAAATTACTGAAAGCAAAGAATGTTTACTTGTTTTCAATTCACATAAATGCTTTTATCTGTCAGGTGTAAAATACTTGTTATATTTCAGTGATATCTGTCAAGTATTCCAGAGATGTGTGATATTTCTAGGGCTGCCCTCTAACAGTTGAGTAATCTAGTAGAAGAGAAACGTCTTAGTCAAACAAATTTTAATTAGTCTATTAGGCGCAGAAAAAAATGAAACTCTGCAATGTTGTGATGGACAGATATGTGATAATTATGAAATCAAAATCAAATGTTCATTTCAAGAAGGTAATAGATAACCCAAAAAGGTGACATGCAAATTCTGCAGGCAAGTGTTGCCTTAATTCATCGACCCAAACAATATTCAAAACGCGAGTTGTATTTAAAAAAGCTGTTGGTGCTACATAAATTTACATTATTATTCGGAGCATATCTAAGTGTGGAAGTGTGGACATGTTGGCCAAAAAGACACTGTGTTACGTTTACCAGATCTGCTAGGCACCTACACTGCATCCCTTCCACATCCACAACATCAGCGCATCATCTCATAGACTGGTGCACTGGCTTCATTGTAAGCAGGATACGGAGCTCACTTCTCCCTGACACTGCAGGCACTGTACAGGCTTTGTATTTGGTTTGCGGTCTCGCGTTCCTTTTTCCGATGTCATGCAGACCGTTTTATGTGTGATCTAAATTTATATTTTAAAATCTTATCATAGTTTAATACCTTTCTGTACTGTTGAACAAAGTTAGCAATGCTTAATATAAAATTCTTTCTCATCCCTGAAACTGAAACCATTATCCAATACCCCATTCCCCAGTACATATTTAAGTATGAAATTAAAGCGATAAATGTGACCAATGTGATATTTCAGTGACGTCAGGTACTCCAGAGACTTGTGATATTTCAGTAATATCTGTTAGGTAGTACGGAAACGTGATATTTCAGTGAAATCTGTCAGATAATAAGGAGATGTATGATATTTTAGTAAAATCTGTCGGGTAATGCCAAGAAGTGTGATATTTCAGTAATATGTCAGGTAATAAAGATTACTTTATGCAATTTAGCTGGTTAACAAATTTGTATCTGAATAATAAAGGCTTGTCTAAATCCTGAAACTTCTGCACGAGCTCTTTCATGCATCCCTGGATGCAGATTGATTTCATTGTGACGTGTGAACTTGGATTAATGGGCCAATCCTGTTCACTACACAATTTCAGTAATGAAGTACGACTGTAAATGCGTCCCATCTGAAAGGAGCTATAACAATTTACAAAGAGAACGAGCATGTAACATTATCCCCTAGGAACTAACTTGCCTAGTCTACAAAGTTGGAATAGTTCTGATGCTAGGGACAGGATGAACAGGAGATTTTTTTAATAAATACGGGAAATGAGGTTTAACATTAGGGAGCATTAGGAATTAGTCAGGTGTCTGTGAAATGAGTGTGTTAAGTTGTTTCCTGAAGGTTGTGAAGGTATAGTATAGGTGAATGTCTTGGAGTGAAGGAACAATCAGACATTGTTTTTCTGTAGAACATAGTTGGTAGGAGGGGACATATATCTGAAGGAGTGAGGTGAAGTAGGAGGGTGACGTTCCAATGATATACTGCACCATTCTGGATCATTTACAGGGTTTGGTTGCATTGGCTGGAAGGCCAGCCAGTACGGCATTGCGGTAGTCCAGCCTTGTTAATACAAGTGCTTGGACTAGGTGCTGCATTGGTGCTAAGAAAGTTCCATGCCAGGATTACCACAAGTTCCATATTACTGAGATTGAGCTGAAGATGTTATTCCTTCATCCAAGCTGATATGTCTAAAAGGAAAGCCGAGATCTAAGCAGAGATGGTGGGGTCATCCGGGTTGGAATGATAAGTAAAGCTGTGCGTCTTGTGCGTAGATGGCACAACACCTATCTGCAGTATATCTTAAGTGCTATTAAGAGACAAAAGTTCCCACAGCGTGGGTTAGGGTAACCGTAACCCAACTGCAGCTACCTTATAAAAAGAACTTGTTTATTCTAATATTTAATAAAATTGTGATATAGAGTAGGAAGAGTTAACAAAACAGAAATTAACAGGGCAGTGTCTTTCATGCATTGAAAGTGTCTTGCAATGTCTTACTGCATTGTGAACTTTTTTAACCTTCATTGAATATCCCTGTATCCTAATATGAGCTGTCCAGAATTTTAACCCCTCTCTCTCTCTCTCTCTCTCTCTCTCTCTCTCTCTCTCTCTCTCTCTCTCTCTCTCTCTCTCTCTCTCTCTCTCTCTCTCTCTCTCTCTCTCTCTCTCTCTCTCTCTCTCTCTCTCTCTCTCTCTCTCTCTCTCTCTCTCTCAGTGGGCATTTACAGTATCTGGTTTTATGATAAGGTAGACTGCCAGCGGATAGCAGAGCTCATGCTCCAGTGAGTAATGTTAAACATCAATCTATAATTGAAGTATAAAATTTGAGCTGTTTCTAACATTAGTGTAATGGTAAAGTTGCCTAGACAACTGCCTAGAGCTTCAGATGACCATGTGCCTGAACGTGTCACTGTTTTAATGAATCATGAATTAAACTGGAGGAGCTGACTTCCTGTTCTCCTCTGTTGAGGATTGTGAAACAAGAGGCATTGCGAGCACAGCAGGCATCTGTAGGAGGAGCTGTGAGCACCAGGACAAACAGCTGTGTTCAGTCCAGAACCACAGACATCCTGGAACTGCTGAGCAAAGCCAAGGAGGAGTATCAGAGGGTATATGATACTGTTGACATTATCCTAACAACAATATCCATCACCATATTTAAACACTTTTAATCTTTGTGCTCTGACCATGAGTTTACTTTCTTTAAACACTGGGTTGTCAAATTAATAATTTTGATAAGAACACTGTCATAGATTCTGTGCATAGAGTTTAACTGGTCTTCTGTAGACACAATGTGTAAATTAGAGTCTCTGTCTGACTGGATTGAAGTGAATTTCTCTAGACTTTCCTCTTTACTAATATTTAAACAGCCATATGAGCGACTTGTTAGGCTGAAGTCTGCTGACTGTGGATTTGTGTTCTTGTGTTGTATTTAATGGGTATGATTTTGGGTTTATAGAGTCATTCAGTGGCGAGAGATGAAGCCTCACAAGAGAAGAGAGAGAACGTCACAGACCAAGTGACACTCATTCAACAGGAGAAGGTAGCGCTCATTCAACTGTCTCCGCGCGGCGCGCTCTGTCTCCGCGCGGCGCGCTCTGTCTCCGCGCGGCGCGCTCTGTCTCCGCGCGGCGCGCTCTGTCTCCGCGCGGCGCGCTCTGTCTCCGCGCGGCGCGCTCTGTCTCCGCGCGGCGCGCTCTGTGTTGATTTTTACACTGCATTTACTTTGTGTGCATTGATTTAATAAGGTCATATATTTTGCCTCCTATGCCACTTTCAAATAAGTTTGTAAAATAATCGTTGATGCCAAATTGAATTGCATATAATTTACCTTTATCTTGAATTACATGTTTCTCAATTAGAGTATGTAGCATGTAGGTGTGATCAAATGTGCGTTGCTCTCTCTGTCGATAACTCTCGCGTGTGCTCGCTCCGTCAGCGACTCTGTCGAAGAATCTTGCATGTTCTCGCTCTCTCTGTTGGCGACTTGTTGATGAACAGTGTTGAATTAATTTATGTCAGATGAAGTGTTGAATAATCGCTACAAGGAACGCAGAACTTGGCAGCTGTAGTCATATCTCTGCAGCAGTGTATTTCTCATTCTCAAGATGCTTAAAAACAAAACTTGTTTTTTCTCCACAGTCGAGTCACTCAATAGTGAAACAAATTACAGTAGAAGAACTTTTTGGAAGCTCTTTGCCTAAAGAAACGCCCCAGTTATCAAATCCCACTCCAGCAGAAAGCACGCGTGGGCTGATGTTTGCTGCTCCGCCTGTCTCTGTGGAGCCTGTCTTCACCGCTCGCCTCTCTACTGAACTAGAAGTCCGCCCCGCACTGGTCCCTCTGCTCCAGGGGACGGGCATCAGGGACCCCCAGCACCTGATCTCCCCAAAGTCAGCTGTTTCAAAAATGGAGAACATGATTGGGTCCAGCAGTCCGTCACTTCGTCGTAGTTCCATAGGTCCAGCTGCATTTATAAATTCATTTACAAATGGGCATGGGATGCCCTTGTCAAAGCTTGTACCTAGTCCGTTAGTGACCCCACAGTCTTTCATAGAATCTGGCTGCAAAGTTTCGGCATCCATCACAGGAAAGAGCACAGCGCCTGTGCAGGTAAGCACAGTAACAATTTCATTGCATTTCACCTGATTATATAAGGTCAGTGAAGATTACATAGAAGAAGTTTACATAGCAGAATTTCCTACAAAAGTGTGTTTTATGGATGCCTCCCCCATGTTTCTACAAACTAACCAAAAAGACACTTTTTTGCACTGTTTATTGTTATTTAATACCACTTGAATTTGGCTCATATAGTGCAGTGAAATGGTCTTTTTTTTTTGGAGTTGTATGTGGTCAAACTTAATTGTGGTTTATGTTGGCAGAAATTATACACTTCATTTTATAAAGCTGAGCATACAAAACCTTGCATTATGCTGACTGGTGAACAGCCAGTGAAATTGCAAGAGAGGGCGTACAAGTGATGCAGTAGAGAGTGGAAGTGAAATGGCTACAAAAAGTAACAATGATGTGTTGGTTTAGAATAATCTTGATTTAGAGTAATCTTCGGTTAGGGTTAGGTGCGAAATATTACTAATAGATAATAGTACTACCCTACCCTAGCTTTGTTTGGAGAATTTTGCAGAATTTTACAGTATAGACAACAGCACCTTTGTTTCCTGTCTCTTTTTTGTTTCACTCCTTTCTCACACAGAGCAAAAAGGGGAATACTTACAGAGTACCTCAACCCCAGACTTTGGGGCAGACGATTCCAGTAAGTACACTCCTTTTAAACACTTAATTTAACACCTCAGTGATTAAAATGTGTTGATTAATTTTTAAAAACATGCTGCTTGGTGCTGTTGGCTGTAGCTACAGTGGTTTTAAAGGGACATGTCACCCCAAATTGACAATTCTCACCATAGTTTTGATCTAAAATTGTTGGATCTCTTATCATAACAAAACAATTGGAAAAGTCCATATAACAGCAGTGATCGGCTGCCATCATTAAGTGCTTAAAAAATTGCAGGCATATCATGGAATCAGTTTGGTGAGAAACTAGACAGGGCCTGAAATCAGATGAAATAAACATCTGAACATACGATTTCATCATGAGGTCAGAAATTGTTGGTATTTATGTATTGTACTTTTTCTGTACATGTCTGCTGTATGGACAAAAAAGAGGATTTTCTTTCATGTTCCAAGAAAGAGGGAATGTCATGCAGTTATAGAACAATGCAAGGGTGACTGAACTAACATATAAACTATCACTTTAAAGGCCTGTTCACAAGGAGTGATTAAACTGTGCAAAATTAAACTCATTATTGATTATCGATAATGAATTTGATTATTTGCATCTGTTCATTATGGAAGGAAATCATCAGCCAGTCATGTCACTTTACAGTAGTGAACAACACATACTATGGACACAACGCAAATTATAAATAACAGGACACAGAGTGAGCTGCTGCTAGAAAGGGGCGTGATCTAATTTGTCCGAAACACGATAATTCTGTAAATTTATAAGCGATTCCAACAAAAACAAGCGTTGAACTGCGTGTATTATTTAATGACTCTGATACGTTCTTTCTTTAGTGCTCAGTGTACATTTTATCCATATCTGTAAATGTTAAAAGTCCCGCAATTTTTTCAGCTTTGTATTTTCTGAGAACAAGCAAGAATGATTGCCATTGGGCACATGCGTCAAATAGACGGAGTGTGGTAATAAACGCAACAATTCTTACCAAAACATTTTGATATAAAACTTTCTTAGAAATTAATTTTAGGCTTAAAAGTCTACATATAACACAAGTAATGTTTTTTTATGAGAGCAGTAACGGTAGACACCATTGGAATAAGCTATTCGCGTAATATAAATGTTCACACGAGTCAATGCGTTCTTCGTTCCTCTTACAAGTTAACATTTTGTGCTTTGGCTTTTATAATTTTTAATTTACTAATTTTAATTTCTGCTTTAGGTTTTTAATGTAACATTTGCATTAAATTGTTTACAGTACAGAACAGCATAGCCTACATAGGAGATACATGTTTTCACAGGCTTTATATCATGCATTGTTTGGAGGACAGCAGGATCTGGAATAACAATGTTTAAAATAATTAATTTATTTAATAAACATTTTAATGTATAATTTGTGGATTGTTTTCATCTAATTAAATCAAAAATAATCAGATTAATCGATTGACTAAATATTCGCTGGTTCCAGCCATAAACACAACAAATGCTTGTGGAGCAATTCACACTGGGTGAGATCAGTCATGTTGGAACAGTGTCTTGTTTTTTTTTACTTTTCCTCCAGCCACCCTCCTGATAAAACGACCCCTTTAATTAGATTTGAGCTTTTAAACAGCCCCTGCTGTTACCCAAAATGGCGAGATGGTGGAGCCAAAGCACAGAATTTGACTACAAATGAAACTGTGTCAGTAAACGCACAGAAGAAGAATCAGGACCGATGTTTTGTGTAATATGTTCTATATATTTATACTGCTAATGTTCATGTATATTATTTGTTATTATTATTATTATTATTGGGAATAATACAAATTATAATGCAACATTTATTCATATTCATCAGCACTTACACTTGTTTACATTACCAAACAAAACTTCTCCTAAAAGAAGGGTGTGAGATTGCTAGAACCAGGAAAAAAAAGTTTTTCAAGAACCAATTTTTTTTAATCCTGTACAAAATTAGAGCAAAAAATGTTTTAACTGTGAAGAACATTTTTAAATGCTGCTAATGAATCATTTAACTTAATTTTGTGTTTATTCGTTCATGAAAGGCCAAAGACTTTGACAGAATTACAATACGTTGAGCACTTCCTGAAACACAATTGTTCCACATTAGAAAGACATGGTTTGGAAAGACGGTTGTAGTACATTAAAATGACTCTTTCTTCTCAGAAAACGCCAACAGCTTAATAAACAAACACTAAATGAACGTTAAAGACAGTTGTTGGACAAAGTCAAAAGCTCTTGCAAAGATAAACTAAGATTTTGAAAATATAATATTATGAATATTATCGGTGTGGTTAACAAGGTAAATGGAATGATGACTCGGCAGCTTCATCAATGCAAGTTATGCTTGTGGAGGGTTTAAACTGAAGTAATTATTTTAAATTACATAATTACTACATACAATTAAACAGTGCATTATTCTGTACTTTAGGATATGTTTTCAGAACGAAAAAATTGAAAGTTCAGAGAAAAGGAACCTTTTTAACACAAACTTGATTGAACCAGATTGAGTGTTTATGTACTTGGGGTTAGGGTTAATTCAGCCTGAGAATGCTGTTAATTTTCATTTATTTTTGTTTGCTCTGTCCTGGGAAGGCAGGGCCAGTTGTTCAGGGGGAGGAGTCTTCACTGCTGTTGTCTCCTAGTGCGTTTCAGCATTCTATGAGCAAAGCAACAGATCCGCCCAGACTGTCTGCTTCCCCTCCGTCACCCTCCATCCCTGTAGCCACCGCAGATTTGCCTTCTCTGCTGTATAGTAGAGCCCAGCTTCAAAAAACACTAATACATCTAATCAAGGTACAGATGTCCATTTGCTCACAATCCAACTGTGTAAAGCTGTTTGTCCGCTTATCCAATTTTTGTCCTAATTTGCTATACAGTGTGGCCTAATTAAACTTTTATTTTCAGAATGACACCAGTTTCCTAGGTGCAATCCATGAAGCTTACATACAAAGCCTTACTAAAGGCCTCAACAATGTCAAGTTATAGTCACAAACAGCTCATGTCTGACCATCCTTGTCGAACTTTGACCTCTCAAGCTTGTGTACATCTACAACATGATTCAGAGCTTTGAATGCTGGTAATTCTTAAGACAGATGAAGGCACAGATGCAATTTTTCTTGCTCTTTGCTGTTTGAACACAACATTGCTGCACTTATGCCAAGCTCTCAATACCTGAACTTCCACAAGTGTGTGTGCTTATATTAAGGGACTTGTGCAATACCGTTTTCATTAAGGACCCTGCCTTGGACCTGGATATATATATATAATCCCAGTCTCAATATTAAATGTATTTTTTGATAATGAGCAGGTTTTTTGTTTATATTTATTGTGGTTTGCAGCATTGTAGTACAGACTGATCGTGTCAGTGTATTGCGGTGACATGAATCAAAACACATTTTAGTATTTGACACTAACAAATGTGGCTAATTATTTTGAAAGATGAATTGGTGAAAACAAAGGATTTCTGAAGTTAAACAGTTGTTTTTCTCCAATACCACATTTGTCATTTTGTGTTCAAAATGTCCACTTTAACACTGCTATGTAATAATTTATGTACGTGCGTTTTCTTTAATTGTGAGCAAATGAAAATGTTCAGTGGTTTATTTAAAGAGATCAATGTAAATTAACAGTAAAAACTGTTACCATATCAGCTACTGTACGAAATGTGGTTCACCAAAATAGAAATTCTAGTCAATGATGTGATATGTTGTGCCACAATGGGATTTATCATTTCAGCATTAAAATGAAAGAGAATCTTTTTCTCATCCTTTTGTTGTTTTCACAAGGTTTATGTATTTACTATACACTTACAAAACATTGTGGAAAGTTTTTTTTCTGGCAGTGTTTTATCATTTGGTTTTGATAATATCTTTAATTTAAAAGGCTCATGTCAAATTAAACTGCAAGACTATGCACCCATATTTTGCAACAAAATGTCCTCCACCTCTTGTAAAATGTTTGACTTGGACCAACAATGAAGCCTGCAGAGTAAATCCGTTTTACTGGGTCTTTTGTCATGGGATCCCTAGATCCTGTTCATAGTCAGTCAAACTTGTCTATTACATTTTTCTATTTCTTCATCAGAGAGTTAGAGTACATCATGATGCATGTTTCATCTAGAGACAGTTATAAGTTATCAAAAATGGCTACACCTTTGTTCTTGTATACCCATCAATGAATTCTATAGAAAATGTCAAAATGCTAGGCTGTTGCAAAGCACCTTTACACATGAATAAACAGAAACTGAAAATAACGCAATGCAGAGAATACATGCTATTATTGATTTTTTTTTTCCACGTAAAATGTAGATGAGTTATACTAATTAACAATATTAAGATTGTAAAAGGTTTATGAATAACATGATAAACAGCATGATAAATGGGAGAATAATATACATAAGGAATTTGCTATAATATTGTGCAATGAATATTAGTGTCACAGAAATCAAAACAAAAATTGTGAAATTTTAAAAATAATCTCAACAGAATTTACAAAACCTTAAAACTGTTTTGTTAACAGGGTGAAAGTGGTAAGGAACCAAAACTTCAATAATGTATAAATGGAGAAAAAAAAATAGGCTCAACTGGCGGGCCAGTACTCCTTTGCACATTAAATCTGCAAACTTTTTTTTTTTTAACAAAGGAATGCATGAAATAATGATTGATGTAAAATTTGTACAATACTTTAAAGGCAGCCAGTGCAGTGTTGACAGAGCTGGGGCTAATATGGTTGTACCTTTTCATTCTTGTAAGAACTCCAGCTGCTGCGTTTTGAATCAGTAGCACTACAGGTTTTTTTTTTATTAAACCTACAGGCCAACCACCCATCAAGACATTGCAATAATCTAATGTTGAGGTCATCAGTGCATGAAGAGTGCAGAGTACAGAGTGCATATGTTACAATTTTGATTTAAAGATTATTAATTAAAATAATTTTGTAAGATGAAAATAGTGATTTTACAAACATGGAAAATGTGCCTTTCATATGAAATTGCCCAGATTCTTAACTGACAATGAAGGCTTTAAAAAGCATACATCTAATGTAAGACAGTATGCTAGGTTATTGCATGCAGTTTTTGGTCTGATAATTAAAACACATTTGTCTGAATTTTTTAGTAGTAGGTTTTTAGTCATTCAAAAATTAATATCAGCTATGCTTTCTGTCAGTTTGGTGAATTGGTGAGTTTCATCTGACATTAAAGAAATATACAGCTAAGTATTGTCAGCATAGCAGTAGGAGACAGAATTAATTTTTAATCATAGTTCCCAAAGGTAGCATGTAGAAAGGCGCTAGCACTGAGCCCTGTGGCACTCATTACTGAACCTGTGATCTGTATGACATTTTCTTTCAGCGCTACAAATTGGAAACGGTAAGATAAATATTTAAACCATGCCAGGGCAATGCCAACAAAATATATGTTTAGATGATAATATTTAACAATTCTTCCTTGGCTATAGTAGTGAATGGCTGAAGCTTAATGTGAACTGATGTGGAAGTGTAGCAGGTGGTTGCATGGTGATGTTTTTCTCTGATAATGTCAATTTTGTTAGTAAAGAAATGCATAAATTCACTACTGCTGTAACGAAGGGTCGGAGACGGTAGGATCCATTTGCAGCACTTTATTATAGAATAACAGACAGGCAGGGTCATTTACCGGTAGACAGGTACAATAGGGGCTAGGCAGATCAGAATCAGAAACCCTAACCCTATATATATATATATATATATATATATATCTCTATCTCTAACCCTAACCCTATACAAATATATATATATATAGAGAGAAGAGAGAGAGAGAGAGAGATAGGGTTAGGTTAGGTATGTAAATCCAGAGCCCAGTCCCCAAAGGGACCGGGCCCGGTTATGCACGGGCCTTCTCACCACTGGCCGTCCCGCACCCAAACGAGGCCCAAGCGCAGAGCCCCAGAAGCCCCCGAAGCCCCCCCACCATCCCGGCCAATACAGAAAACCCAAAGTAGGTAGCTGGTTTGGAGGTACAGGGTGAACCGTAATTGGGGTAAAAACATGTAGGTTTAGTTTATTATGATTTAAGTGTGTGAGGTTTAGGTTATGGGAAATTCCAGGTCCCAAACTCAAAGAGTCCGGGACATGGTTGTGCACTGTCCTTTCCTCCCCACAAATCACACCCAGGAAAGGCCAAAATTTAGGTTGAAATAATCAATTGGGTTTTATTTAACAGGGGTTATTTTGGTTAGGTTTAGATATGTGTTTGGATTGGGG
Source organism: Chromobotia macracanthus (assembly GCA_036877525.1). NCBI lineage: Eukaryota > Metazoa > Chordata > Actinopteri > Cypriniformes > Botiidae > Chromobotia > Chromobotia macracanthus. Next base: position 15,232,376 of record JAZGTH010000004.1, read on the forward strand.
CATCAAATTAAGTTTCATTAGCCAGGGGTTAATTTGGTTAGGTTTAGATGTGTTTGGGTTGGGGCATGAGGTTAGGTTTCATCAGTCAAGGGTAAATTTGGTTAGGTTTAGGTATGTGTTTGGGTTAGGGTTAGGGTTAGGTATGTAAGTCCAGAGCCCAGTCCCCAAAGGGACCGGGCCCGGTTAAGCACGGGCCTTCTCACCACTGGCCGCCCCGCACCCAAACGAGGCCCAAGCGCAGAGCCCCCAGAAGCCCCCAAAGCCCCCCCACCATCCCGGTCAATCCAGAGGTTAATTTAGGGTTAGGTCTGTGAGGTTTAAGATTAGTTATGGTTGGGGTTGAGTTGTTTAGGTTTAATTTAGTTAGATTTTTAGGTCTGTGAGGTTAGGGTTAGGGTTAGGGTTAGGGTTAGGTATAGAGGAAAAAACGAGTTTCACCCTCATTATATCCACCCTCATTTGCATACGGAATGCGATTGGCTGGCATTTACCCGGCCGTATCCGGCGAAGCGTAGGTCCGATCCGGACGTAACAGGCGTGGGCGGACTCGGAAAGGTGAGGCGTAGAGGTTAAAAGGAGTTTCACCCTCGTGACGCCCACCCTTCTCATTTGCATACGGAACGCGATTGGCTGGGGCGTAGGTCCTCGCTGTCACGTGTCAAAAAGTAATAAAGACAAGTGGAGACTTGGCAATAATAAAGAGAAGAAGAGACAAACACTTGGCAGTAACAATAAAAGCGAGAGCAAACTACTCGATAAGAAGTGGCACGGGTGTGATTTTCTGCTAAAGCCGGGCCACTTTTAGCAGGTTCTCACAGACGGCGATTCGCAATTCATCCACACGAGGGCGCCCTAACACCACAAATAATTACTAACTAGGCCTCTCTCTGTTTGGTGAATCACGTTTGAAAGCGATCTTTAAAAGTCTTCTCTCTGCTTCGTGAATAATGTTTGAAAAATATGTTTGACAAATATGTTTGAAAAATATGTTTGAAAAATATGTTTGAAAAATATGTTTGAAAAATATGTTTAAAAGGCCTCTCACTGTTTTGTGAATCACTTTTGAAAGTGATCTTTAAAAGCCCACTCTCTGCTTTGTGAATAACGTTTAAAAATGATGTTTAAAAGGCCTCTCTCTGTTTTGTGAATCACTTTTGAAAGTGATCTTTAAAAGCCCACTCTCTGCTTTGTGAATAACGTTTAAAAATGATGTTTAAAAGGCCTCTCTCTGTTTTGTGAATCACTTTTGAAAGTGATCTTTAAAAGCTCACTCTCTGCTTTGTGAATAACGTTTGAAAACGTTGTTTAAAAGTCCTCTCTCTGTTTGGTGAATAACTTTTGAAAACAATCTTTAAAAGTCCACTCTCTGTTTTGTGAGTAACGTTTGAAAACGATGTTATAAAGGCCTCTCTCTGCTTTGTGAATAACGTTTGAAAACAATCTTTAAAAGTCCACTCTCTGTTTTGTGAGTAACGTTTGAAAACGATGTTATAAAGGCCTCTCTCTGCTTTGTGAGTAACGTTTGAAAACGTTGTTTAAAAGGCCTCTCTCTGTTTTGTGTGTAACGTTTAAAAACGATGTTTAAAAGTCCACTCTCTGCTCTGTGAATAACGTTTGAAAACGTTGTTTAAAAGGCCTCTCTCTGTTTGGTGAATCACGTTTGAAAACGATGTTATAAAGGCCTCTCTCTGCTTTGTGAATAACGTTTGAAAGTGATCTTTAAAAGTCTTCTCTCTGCTTCGTGAATAATGTTTGAAAACGTTGTTTAAAAGGCCTCTCTCTGTTTGGTGAATCACGTTTGAAAACGATCCTCTCTCTGTTTGGTGAATGACTTTTGGCGAATGACCATTAGAAAACGGCTACTCTGTCATCACGTGCGGTGGCCGTGAGGCTGGAGATGTGAAATGCCGATTCCGTTTAATTGGCTTGTTTAATATCTATTGGAAATGATCTTTAAAAGTCTCCTCTCTGTTTTGTGAATCACTTTTGAAAATGATCTTTAAAAGGCCTCTCTCTGTTTGGTGAATCACTTTGGATAAATGACCATCGGAAAACGGCTACTCTGTCATCGCGTGCGGCGGACGTGATCACCGGAGATGCGGTTAGAGGGGGTTATGGGGTCAGTGGTTGTGGTTAGATGGGTTATGGGGTCAGGGGTTGTGGTTAGATGGGTTACGGGGTCAGGGGTTGTGGTTAGATGGGTTACGGGGTCAGGGGATAAGTTGGGGTCAGTGTTGCGGTGAGATGGGTTGTGGGGTGAGTGGTTGTGGTTAGATGGGTTACGGGGTCAGGGGATAAGTTGGGGTCAGTGTTGTGGTTAGATGGGTTACGGGGTCAGGCGTTAAGGTTAGGGGCTAAGTGGGAGTTCTGCAGCTATGTATAGAGGAAAAAACGAGTTTCACCCTCATTATATCCACCCTCATTTGCATACGGAATGCGATTGGCTGGCATTTACCCGGCCGTATCCGGCGAAGCGTAGGTCCGATCCGGACGTAACAGGCGTGGGCGGACTCGGAAAGGTGAGGCGTAGAGGTTAAAAGGAGTTTCACCCTCGTGACGCCCACCCTTCTCATTTGCATACGGAACGCGATTGGCTGGGGCGTAGGTCCTCGCTGTCACGTGTCAAAAAGTAATAAAGACAAGTGGAGACTTGGCAATAATAAAGAGAAGAAGAGACAAACACTTGGCAGTAACAATAAAAGCGAGAGCAAACTACTCGATAAGAAGTGGCACGGGTGTGATTTTCTGCTAAAGCCGGGCCACTTTTAGCAGGTTCTCACAGACGGCGATTCGCAATTCATCCACACGAGGGCGCCCTAACACCACAAATAATTACTAACTAGGCCTCTCTCTGTTTGGTGAATCACGTTTGAAAGCGATCTTTAAAAGTCTTCTCTCTGCTTCGTGAATAATGTTTGAAAAATATGTTTGACAAATATGTTTGAAAAATATGTTTGAAAAATATGTTTGAAAAATATGTTTGAAAAATATGTTTAAAAGGCCTCTCACTGTTTTGTGAATCACTTTTGAAAGTGATCTTTAAAAGCCCACTCTCTGCTTTGTGAATAACGTTTAAAAATGATGTTTAAAAGGCCTCTCTCTGTTTTGTGAATCACTTTTGAAAGTGATCTTTAAAAGCCCACTCTCTGCTTTGTGAATAACGTTTAAAAATGATGTTTAAAAGGCCTCTCTCTGTTTTGTGAATCACTTTTGAAAGTGATCTTTTAAAAAAACTTCACTCTCTGCTTAGTGAATAACGTTTGAAAACGTTGTTTAAAAGTCCTCTCTCTGTTTGGTGAATAACTTTTGAAAACAATCTTTAAAAGTCCACTCTCTGTTTTGTGAGTAACGTTTGAAAACGATGTTATAAAGGCCTCTCTCTGCTTTGTGAATAACGTTTGAAAACAATCTTTAAAAGTCCACTCTCTGTTTTGTGAGTAACGTTTGAAAACGATGTTATAAAGGCCTCTCTCTGCTTTGTGAGTAATTTTGATTTTAAAAAACGTTTGAAAACGATGTTTAAAAGTCCACTCTCTGTTTTGTGTGTAACGTTTAAAAACGATGTTTAAAAGTCCACTCTCTGTTTTGTGAATAACGTTGAAAACGTTGTTTAAAAGGCCTCTCTCTGTTTGGTGAATCACGTTTGAAAACAATGTTTAAATTTTTTGAAACGATGTTATAAAGGCCTCTCTCTGCTTTGTGAATAACGTTTGAAAGTGATCTTTAAAAGTCTTCTCTCTGCTTCGTGAATAATGTTTGAAAACGTTGTTTAAAAGGCCTCTCTCTGTTTGGTGAATCACGTTTGAAAACGATCCTCTCTCTGTTTGGTGAATGACTTTTGGCGAATGACCATTAGAAAACGGCTACTCTGTCATCACGTGCGGTGGCCGTGAGGCTGGAGATGTGAAATGCCGATTCCGTTTAATTGGCTTGTTTAATATCTATTGGAAATGATCTTTAAAAGTCTCCTCTCTGTTTTGTGAATCACTTTTGAAAATGATCTTTAAAAGGCCTCTCTCTGTTTGGTGAATCACTTTGGATAAATGACCATCGGAAAACGGCTACTCTGTCATCGCGTGCGGCGGACGTGATCACCGGAGATGCGGTTAGAGGGGGTTATGGGGTCAGTGGTTGTGGTTAGATGGGTTATGGGGTCAGGGGTTGTGGTTAGATGGGTTACGGGGTCAGGGGTTGTGGTTAGATGGGTTACGGGGTCAGGGGATAAGTTGGGGTCAGTGTTGCGGTGAGATGGGTTGTGGGGTGAGTGGTTGTGGTTAGATGGGTTACGGGGTCAGGGGATAAGTTGGGGTCAGTGTTGTGGTTAGATGGGTTACGGGGTCAGGCGTTAAGGTTAGGGGCTAAGTGGGAGTTCTGCAGCTATGTATAGAGGAAAAAACGAGTTTCACCCTCATTATATCCACCCTCATTTGCATACGGAATGCGATTGGCTGGCATTTACCCGGCCGTATCCGGCGAAGCGTAGGTCCGATCCGGACGTAACAGGCGTGGGCGGACTCGGGAAGGTGAGGCGTAGAGGTTAAAAGGAGTTTCACCCTCGTGACGCCCACCCTCCTCATTTGCATACGGAACGCGATTGGCTGGGGCGTAGGTCCTCGCTGTCACGTGTCAAAAAGTAATAAAGACAAGTGGAGACTTGGCAATAATAAAGAGAAGAAGAGAAAAACACTTGGCAGTAACAATAAAAGCGAGAGCAAACTACTCGATAAGAAGTGGCACGGGTGTGATTTTCTGCTAAAGCCGGGCCACTTTTAGCAGGTTCTCACAGACGGCGATTCGCAATTCATCCACACGAGGGCGCCCTAACACCACAAATAATTACTAACTAGGCCTCTCTCTGTTTGGTGAATCACGTTTGAAAGCGATCTTTAAAAGTCTTCTCTCTGCTTCGTGAATAATGTTTGAAAAATATGTTTGACAAATATGTTTGAAAAATATGTTTGAAAAATATGTTTGAAAAATATGTTTAAAAGGCCTCTCACTGTTTTGTGAATCACTTTTGAAAGTGATCTTTAAAAGCCCACTCTCTGCTTTGTGAATAACGTTTAAAAATGATGTTTAAAAGGCCTCTCTCTGTTTTGTGAATCACTTTTGAAAGTGATCTTTAAAAGCCCACTCTCTGCTTTGTGAATAACGTTTAAAAATGATGTTTAAAAGGCCTCTCTCTGTTTTGTGAATCACTTTTGAAAGTGATCTTTAAAAGCTCACTCTCTGCTTTGTGAATAACGTTTGAAAACGTTGTTTAAAAGTCGTCTCTCTGTTTGGTGAATAACTTTTGAAAACGTTCTTTAAAAGCTTGTTTTGTGAATAACTTTTGAAAACAATCTTTAAAAGTCCACTCTCTGTTTTGTGAGTAACGTTTGAAAACGATGTTATAAAGGCCTCTCTCTGCTTTGTGAATAACGTTTGAAAACAATCTTTAAAAGTCCACTCTCTGTTTTGTGAGTAACGTTTGAAAACGATGTTATAAAGGCCTCTCTCTGCTTTGTGAATAACGTTTGAAAGTGATCTTTAAAAGCTCACTCTCTGTTTTGTGTGTAACGTTTAAAAACGATGTTTAAAAGTCCACTCTCTGCTTAGTGAATAACGTTTGAAAACGTTGTTTAAAAGTCCTCTCTCTGTTTTGTGAGTAACGTTTGAAAACGATGTTATAAAGGCCTCTCTCTGCTTTGTGAATAACGTTTGAAAGTGATCTTTAAAAGTCTTCTCTCTGCTTCGTGAATAATGTTTGAAAACGTTGTTTTTAAAAGGAACTCTCTCTGTTTGGTGAATCACGTTTGAAAACGATCCTCTCTCTGTTTGGTGAATGACTTTTGGCGAATGACCATTAGAAAACGGCTACTCTGTCATCACGTGCGGTGGCCGTGAGGCTGGAGATGTGAAATGCCGATTCCGTTTAATTGGCTTGTTTAATATCTATTGGAAATGATCTTTAAAAGTCTCCTCTCTGTTTTGTGAATCACTTTTGAAAATGATCTTTAAAAGGCCTCTCTCTGTTTGGTGAATCACTTTGGATAAATGACCATCGGAAAACGGCTACTCTGTCATCGCGTGCGGCGGACGTGATCACCGGAGATGCGGTTAGAGGGGGTTATGGGGTCAGTGGTTGTGGTTAGATGGGTTATGGGGTCAGGGGTTGTGGTTAGATGGGTTACGGGGTCAGGGGTTGTGGTTAGATGGGTTACGGGGTCAGGGGATAAGTTGGGGTCAGTGTTGCGGTGAGATGGGTTGTGGGGTGAGTGGTTGTGGTTAGATGGGTTACGGGGTCAGGGGATAAGTTGGGGTCAGTGTTGTGGTTAGATGGGTTACGGGGTCAGGCGTTAAGGTTAGGGGCTAAGTGGGAGTTCTGCAGCTATGTATAGAGGAAAAAACGAGTTTCACCCTCATTATATCCACCCTCATTTGCATACGGAATGCGATTGGCTGGCATTTACCCGGCCGTATCCGGCGAAGCGTAGGTCCGATCCGGACGTAACAGGCGTGGGCGGACTCGGGAAGGTGAGGCGTAGAGGTTAAAAGGAGTTTCACCCTCGTGACGCCCACCCTCCTCATTTGCATACGGAACGCGATTGGCTGGGGCGTAGGTCCTCGCTGTCACGTGTCAAAAAGTAATAAAGACAAGTGGAGACTTGGCAATAATAAAGAGAAGAAGAGAAAACACTTGGCAGTAACAATAAAAGCGAGAGCAAACTACTCGATAAGAAGTGGCACGGGTGTGATTTTCTGCTAAAGCCGGGCCACTTTTAGCAGGTTCTCACAGACGGCGATTCGCAATTCATCCACACGAGGGCGCCCTAACACCACAAATAATTACTAACTAGGCCTCTCTCTGTTTGGTGAATCACGTTTGAAAGCGATCTTTAAAAGTCTTCTCTCTGCTTCGTGAATAATGTTTGAAAAATATGTTTGACAAATATGTTTGAAAAATATGTTTAAAAAAAATGTTTAAAAAATATGTTTGAAAAATATGTTTAAAAGGCCTCTCACTGTTTTGTGAATCACTTTTGAAAGTGATCTTTAAAAGCCCACTCTCTGCTTTGTGAATAACGTTTAAAAATGATGTTTAAAAGGCCTCTCTCTGTTTTGTGAATCACTTTTGAAAGTGATCTTTAAAAGCCCACTCTCTGCTTTGTGAATAACGTTTAAAAATGATGTTTAAAAGGCCTCTCTCTGTTTTGTGAATCCCTTTTGAAAGTGATCTTTAAAAGTCCTCTCTCTGTTTTGTGAATAACGTGTTGAAAACCTTTGTTTGTGATTTTAAAACGATCTTTAAAAGTCCTCTCTGTTTGGTGAATAATTTTGAAAACAATCTTTAAAAGTCCACTCTCTGTTTTGTGAAGTAAACGTTTGAAAACGATGTTATAAAGGCCTCTCTCTGCTTTGTAAATAACGTTTGAAAACAATCTTTAAAAGTCCACTCTCTGTTTTGTGAGTAACGTTTGAAAACGATGTTATAAAGGCCTCTCTCTGCTTTGTGAATAACGTTTGAAAACGTTGTTTAAAAGGCCTCTCTCTGTTTTGTGTGTAACGTTTAAAAACGATGTTTAAAAGTCCACTCTCTGCTCTGTGAATAACGTTTGAAAACGTTGTTTAAAAGGCCTCTCTCTGTTTGGTGAATCACGTTTGAAAACGATGTTATAAAGGCCTCTCTCTGCTTTGTGAATAACGTTTGAAAGTGATCTTTAAAAGTCTTCTCTCTGCTTCGTGAATAATGTTTGTAAAAACGTTTGATGTTAAAAGGCCTCTCTCTGTTTGGTGAATCACGTTTGAAAACGATGTTATAAATTTTTTTGAATAATTATAAAATCCTCTCTCTGTTTGGTGAATGACTTTTGGCGAATGACCATTAGAAAACGGCTACTCTGTTCATCGTGCGGTGGCCGTGAGGCTGGAGATGTGAAATGCCGATTCCGTTTAATTGGCTTGTTTAATATCTATTGGAAATGATCTTTAAAAGTCTCCTCTCTGTTTTGTGAATCACTTTTGAAAATGATCTTTAAAAGGCCTCTCTCTGTTTGGTGAATCACTTTGGATAAATGACCATCGGAAAACGGCTACTCTGTCATCGCGTGCGGCGGACGTGATCACCGGAGATGCGGTTAGAGGGGGTTATGGGGTCAGTGGTTGTGGTTAGATGGGTTATGGGGTCAGGGGTTGTGGTTAGATGGGTTACGGGTCGGGGGTTGTGGTTAGATGGGTGTGGGGGTCAGGGGATAGGTTGGGGTCAGTGTTGCGGTGAGATGGGTTGTGGGGTGAGTGGTTGTGGTTAGATGGGTTACGGGGTCAGGGGATAAGTTGGGGTCAGTGTTGTGGTTAGATGGGTTACGGGGTCAGGCGTTAAGGTTAGGGGCTAAGTGGGAGTTCTGCAGCTATGTATAGAGGAAAAAACGAGTTTCACCCTCATTATATCCACCCTCATTTGCATACGGAATGCGATTGGCTGGCATTTACCCGGCCGTATCCGGCGAGGCGTAGGTCCGATCCGGACGTAACAGGCGTGGGCGGACTCGGAAAGGTGAGGCGTAGAGGTTAAAAGGAGTTTCACCCTCGTGACGCCCACCCTTCTCATTTGCATACGGAACGCGATTGGCTGGGGCGTAGGTCCTCGCTGTCACGTGTCAAAAAGTAATAAAGACAAGTGGAGACTTGGCAATAATAAAGAGAAGAAGAGACAAACACTTGGCAGTAACAATAAAAGCGAGAGCAAACTACTCGATAAGAAGTGGCACGGGTGTGATTTTCTGCTAAAGCCGGGCCACTTTTAGCAGGTTCTCACAGACGGCGATTCGCAATTCATCCACACGAGGGCGCCCTAACACCACAAATAATTACTAACTAGGCCTCTCTCTGTTTGGTGAATCACGTTTGAAAGCGATCTTTAAAAGTCTTCTCTCTGCTTCGTGAATAATGTTTGAAAAATATGTTTGACAAATATGTTTGAAAAATATGTTTGAAAAATATGTTTGAAAAATATGTTTAAAAGGCCTCTCACTGTTTTGTGAATCACTTTTGAAAGTGATCTTTAAAAGCCCACTCTCTGCTTTGTGAATAACGTTTAAAAATGATGTTTAAAAGGCCTCTCTCTGTTTTGTGAATCACTTTTGAAAGTGATCTTTAAAAGCCCACTCTCTGCTTTGTGAATAACGTTTAAAAATGATGTTTAAAAGGCCTCTCTCTGTTTTGTGAATCACTTTTGAAAGTGATCTTTAAAAACACTCTCTGCTTTGTGAATAACGTTTGTTAAAATTTTTTGGAAAACGTTGTTTAAAAGTCCTCTCTCTGTTTGGTGAATAACTTTTGAAAACGATGTTTAAAAGTCCACTCTCTGTTTTGTGAGTAACGTTTGAAAACGATGTTTAAAAGGCCTCTCTCTGCTTTGTGAATAACGTTTGAAAACAATCTTTAAAAGTCCACTCTCTGTTTTGTGAGTAACGTTTGAAAACGATGTTATAAAGGCCTCTCTCTGCTTTGTGAGTAACGTTTGAAAACGTTGTTTAAAAGGCCTCTCTCTGTTTTGTGTGTAACGTTTAAAAACGATGTTTAAAAGTCCACTCTCTGCTCTGTGAATAACGTTTGAAAACGTTGTTTAAAAGGCCTCTCTCTGTTTGGTGAATCACGTTTGAAAACGATGTTATAAAGGCCTCTCTCTGCTTTGTGAATAACGTTTGAAAGTGATCTTTAAAAGTCTTCTCTCTGCTTCGTGAATAATGTTTGAAAACGTTGTTTAAAAGGCCTCTCTCTGTTTGGTGAATCACGTTTGAAAACGATCCTCTCTCTGTTTGGTGAATGACTTTTGGCGAATGACCATTAGAAAACGGCTACTCTGTCATCACGTGCGGTGGCCGTGAGGCTGGAGATGTGAAATGCCGATTCCGTTTAATTGGCTTGTTTAATATCTATTGGAAATGATCTTTAAAAGTCTCCTCTCTGTTTTGTGAATCACTTTTGAAAATGATCTTTAAAAGGCCTCTCTCTGTTTGGTGAATCACTTTGGATAAATGACCATCGGAAAACGGCTACTCTGTCATCGCGTGCGGCGGACGCGATCACCGGAGATGCGGTTAGAGGGGGTTATGGGGTCAGTGGTTGTGGTTAGATGGGTTATGGGGTCAGGGGTTGTGGTTAGATGGGTTACGGGGTCAGGGGTTGTGGTTAGAGGGTTCCAGGGGTCAGGGGATAAGTTGGGGTCAGTGTTAGGGTGAGATGGGTTGTGGGGTGAGTGGTTGTGGTTAGATGGGTTACGGGGTCAGGGGATAGGTTGGGGTCAGTGTTGTGGTTAGGTTGGGCCAGGGGGTCAGGCGTTAAGGTTAGGGGCTAAGTTGGGAGTTCTGCAGCTATGTTTAGAGGAAAAAAGAGTTTCACCCTCATTATATCCACCCTCATTTGCAGGCCAGGCCAGGCCATTGGCTGGCATTTAGGCCAGGGCCAGGCCAGGCCAGGCCAGGCCAGGCCAGGCCAGGCGGGCCAGGCCAGGCCAGGCCAGGCCAGGGCCAGGCGGTGGTTAGGCTAGGGAGGGTTAGGGCCGGGCCAGGCCAGGGTTAGGCCAGGCCAGGCAGCCGCCAGGCCAGGCGGGCCAGGCCAGGCCAGGGCGCCAGGCCAGGCCAGGCCAGGGGCCAGGCAGGCCAGGCCAGGCCAGGCCAGGAGCCAGGCCGCCAGGCCAGGCCAGGCCAGGCCAGGCCAGGGCGGCCAGGGTGCCAGGCCAGGCCAGGCCAGGGCCAGGCCAGGCCAGGCCAGGCCAGGCCAGGCCCAGGCCAGGCCAGGCCAGGCCAGGCCAGGCCAGGCCAGGTCCAAGGCCAGGGCCAGGCCAGCTAGGCCAGGCCAGGGAGGGCCAGGCCAGGCCAGGCCAGGCCAGGCCAGGCCAGGGCCAGGGCCAGGCCAGGCCAGGCCAGGCCAGGCCAGGGCCAGGCCAGGCCAGGCCAGGCCAGGCCAGGCCAGGCCAGGCCAGGCCAGGCCAGGCCAGGCCAGGCCAGGCCAGGCCAGGGCTGGCAGTGAGGCCAGGCCAGGCCAGGCCGGGCCAGGCCAGGGTTAGGCCAGGCCAGGCCAGGCCAGGCCAGGCCAGGCCAGGCCAGGTGGCAGGGCAGGCCAGGCCAGGCCAGGCCAGGCCAGGCCAGGCCAGGCCAGGGCCAGGCCAGGCCAGGCCAGGCCAGGCCAGGCCAGGCCAGGCCAGGCCAGGCCAGGCCAGGCCAGGCCAGGCCAGGCCAGGCCAGGCCAGGCCAGGCCAGGCCAGGCCAGGCCAGGCCAGGCCAGGCCAGGCCAGGCCAGGCCAGGCCAGGCCAGGCCAGGGCCAGGCCAGGCCAGGCCAGGCCAGGCCAGGCCAGGCCAGGCCAGGCCAGGCCAGGCCAGGCCAGGCCAGGCCAGGCCAGGCCAGGCCAGGCCAGGCCAGGCCAGGCCAGGCCAGGCCAGGCCAGGCCAGGCCAGGCCAGGCCAGGCCAGGCCAGGCCAGGCCAGGCCAGGCCAGGCCAGGCCAGCCAGGCCAGGCCAAGGGCCAGGCCAGGCCAGGCCAGGCCAGGGCCAGGCCAGGCCAGGCCAGGCCAGGCCAGGGCCAGGCCAGGCCAGGCCAGGCCAGGCCAGGCCAGGCCAGGCCAGGCCAGGCCAGGCCAGGCCAGGCCAGGCCAGGCCAGGCCAGGCCAGGCCAGGCCAGGCCAGGCCAGGCCAGGCCAGGCCAGGCCAGGCCAGGCCAGGCCAGGCCAGGCCAGGCCAGGCCAGGCCAGGGCCAGGCCAGGCCAGGCCAGGCCAGGCCAGGCCAGGCCAGGCCAGGCCAGGCCAGGCCAGGGCCAGGCCAGGCGGCTAGGCCAGGCCAGGCCAGGCCAGGGCCAGGCCAGGCCAGGCCAGGCCAGGCCAGGCCAGGCCAGGCCAGCCAGGGCCAGGCCAGGCCAGGCCAGGCCAGGCCAGGCCAGGCCAGGCCAGGCCAGGCCAGGCCAGGCCAGGCCAGGCCAGCCAGGCCAGGCCAGGCCAGGCCAGGCCAGGCCAGGCCAGGCCAGGCCAGGCCAGGCCAGGCCAGGCCAGGCCAGGCCAGGCCAGGCCAGGCCAGGCCAGGCCAGGCCAGGGCCAGGCCAGGCCAGGCCAGGCCAGGCCAGGGCCAGGCCAGGCCAGGCCAGGCCAGGCCAGGCCAGGCCAGGCCAGGCCAGGCCAGGCCAGGCCAGGCCAGGCCAGGCCAGGCCAGGCCAGGCCAGGCCAGGCCAGGGCCAGGCCAGGCCAGGCCAGGCCAGGCCAGGCCAGGCCAGGCCAGGCCAGGCCAGGCCAGGCCAGGCCAGGCCAGGCCAGGCCAGGCCAGGCCAGGCCAGGCCAGGCCAGGCCAGGCCAGGCCAGGCCAGGCCAGGCCAGGCCAGGCCAGGCCAGGGCCAGGCCAGGCCAGGCCAGGCCAGGCCAGGCCAGGCCAGCCAGGCCAGGCCAGGCCAGGCCAGGCCAGGCCAGGCCAGGCCAGGCCAGGCCAGGCCAGGCCAGGCCAGGCCAGGCCAGGCCAGGCCAGGCCAGGCCAGGCCAGGCCAGGCCAGGCCAGGCCAGGCCAGGCCAGGCCAGGCCAGGCCAGGCCAGGCCAGGCCAGGCCAGGCCAGGCCAGGCCAGGCCAGGCCAGGCCAGGCCAGGCCAGGGCAGGCCAGGCCAGGCCAGGCCAGGCCAGGCCAGGCCAGGCCAGGCCAGGCCAGGCCAGGCCAGGCCAGGCCAGGGCCAGGCCAGGCCAGGCCAGGCCAGGCCAGGCCAGGCCAGGCCAGGCCAGGCCAGGCCAGGCCAGGCCAGGCCAGGCCAGGCCAGGGCCAGGCCAGGCCAGGCCAGGCCAGGCCAGGCCAGGCCAGGCCAGGCCAGGCCAGGCCAGGGCCAGGCCAGGCCAGGCCAGGCCAGGCCAGGCCAGGCCAGGCCAGGCCAGGCCAGGCCAGGGGCCAGGCCAGGCCAGGCCAGGCCAGGCCAGGCCAGGCCAGGCCAGGCCAGGCCAGGGCCAGGCCAGGCCAGGCCAGGCCAGGCCAGGCCAGGCCAGGCCAGGCCAGGCCAGGCCAGGCCAGGCCAGGCCAGGCCAGGCCAGGCCAGGCCAGGCCAGGCCAGGCCAGGGCCAGGCCAGGCCAGGCCAGGCCAGGCCAGGCCAGGCCAGGCCAGGCCAGGCCAGGCCAGGCCAGGCCAGGCCAGGCCAGGCCAGGCCAGGCCAGGCCAGGCCAGGCCAGGCCAGGCCAGGCCAGGCCAGGCCAGGCCAGGCCAGGCCAGGCCAGGCCAGGCCAGGCCAGGCCAGGCCAGGCCAGGGGCCAGGCCAGGCCAGGCCAGGCCAGGCCAGGCCAGGCCAGGCCAGGCCAGGCCAGGCCAGGCCAGGCCAGGCCAGGCCAGGCCAGGCCAGGCCAGGCCAGGCCAGGCCAGGCCAGGCCAGGCCAGGCCAGGCCAGGCCAGGCCAGGCCAGGCCAGGCCAGGCCAGGCCAGGCCAGGCCAGGCCAGGCCAGGCCAGGCCAGGCCAGGCCAGGCCAGGGCCAGGCCAGGCCAGGCCAGGCCAGGCCAGGCCAGGCCAGGCCAGGCCAGGCCAGGCCAGGCCAGGCCAGGCCAGGGCCAGGCCAGGCCAGGCCAGGCCAGGCCAGGCCAGGCCAGGCCAGGCCAGGCCAGGCCAGGCCAGGCCAGGCCAGGCCAGGCCAGGCCAGGCCAGGCCAGGCCAGGCCAGGCCAGGGCCAGGCCAGGGCCAGGCCAGGCCAGGCCAGGCCAGGCCAGGCCAGGCCAGGCCAGGCCAGGCCAGGCCAGGCCAGGCCAGGCCAGGCCAGGCCAGGCCAGGCCAGGCCAGGCCAGGCCAGGCCAGGCCAGGCCAGGGCCAGGCCAGGCCAGGCCAGGCCAGGCCAGGCCAGGCCAGGCCAGGCCAGGCCAGGCCAGGCCAGGCCAGGCCAGGCCAGGCCAGGCCAGGCCAGGCCAGGCCAGGCCAGGCCAGGGCCAGGCCAGGCCAGGCCAGGCCAGGCCAGGCCAGGCCAGGCCAGGCCAGGCCAGGCCAGGCCAGGCCAGGCCAGGCCAGGCCAGGCCAGGCCAGGCCAGGCCAGGCCAGGCCAGGCCAGGCCAGGCCAGGCCAGGCCAGGCCAGGCCAGGCCAGGCCAGGCCAGGCCAGGCCAGGCCAGGCCAGGCCAGGCCAGGCCAGGCCAGGCCAGGCCAGGCCAGGCCAGGCCAGGCCAGGCCAGGCCAGGCCAGGCCAGGCCAGGCCAGGCCAGGCCAGGCCAGGCCAGGCCAGGCCAGGCCAGGCCAGGCCAGGCCAGGCCAGGCCAGGCCAGGCCAGGCCAGGCCAGGCCAGGCCAGGCCAGGCCAGGCCAGGGCCAGGCCAGGCCAGGCCAGGCCAGGCCAGGGGCCAGGCCAGGCCAGGCCAGGCCAGGCCAGGCCAGGCCAGGCCAGGCCAGGCCAGGCCAGGCCAGGCCAGGCCAGGCCAGGCCAGGCCAGGCCAGGCCAGGCCAGGCCAGGCCAGGCCAGGCCAGGCCAGGCCAGGCCAGGCCAGGCCAGGCCAGGCCAGGCCAGGCCAGGCCAGGCCAGGCCAGGCCAGGCCAGGCCAGGCCAGGCCAGGCCAGGCCAGGCCAGGCCAGGCCAGGCCAGGCCAGGCCAGGCCAGGCCAGGCCAGGCCAGGCCAGGCCAGGCCAGGCCAGGCCAGGCCAGGCCAGGCCAGGGCCAGGCCAGGCCAGGCCAGGCCAGGCCAGGCCAGGCCAGGCCAGGCCAGGCCAGGCCAGGCCAGGCCAGGCCAGGCCAGGCCAGGCCAGGCCAGGCCAGGCCAGGCCAGGCCAGGCCAGGCCAGGCCAGGCCAGGCCAGGCCAGGCCAGGCCAGGCCAGGCCAGGCCAGGCCAGGCCAGGCCAGGCCAGGCCAGGCCAGGCCAGGCCAGGGCCAGGCCAGGCCAGGCCAGGCCAGGCCAGGCCAGGCCAGGCCAGGCCAGGCCAGGCCAGGCCAGGCCAGGCCAGGCCAGGCCAGGCCAGGCCAGGCCAGGCCAGGCCAGGCCAGGCCAGGCCAGGCCAGGCCAGGCCAGGCCAGGCCAGGCCAGGGCCAGGCCAGGCCAGGCCAGGCCAGGCCAGGCCAGGCCAGGCCAGGCCAGGCCAGGCCAGGCCAGGCCAGGCCAGGCCAGGCCAGGCCAGGCCAGGCCAGGCCAGGCCAGGCCAGGCCAGGCCAGGCCAGGCCAGGCCAGGCCAGGCCAGGCCAGGCCAGGCCAGGCCAGGCCAGGCCAGGCCAGGCCAGGCCAGGCCAGGCCAGGCCAGGCCAGGCCAGGCCAGGCCAGGCCAGGCCAGGCCAGGCCAGGCCAGGCCAGGCCAGGCCAGGCCAGGCCAGGCCAGGCCAGGCCAGGCCAGGCCAGGCCAGGCCAGGCCAGGCCAGGGCCAGGCCAGGCCAGGGCTAGGGCTAGGTTAGGCTAGGGTTAGGCTAGGGTTAGGGTTAGGTTAGGGTTAGGTTAGGTTAGGTTAGGGTTTGGTTAGGTTAGGTTAGGGTTAGGGTTAGGTTAGGTTAGGTTAGGTTAGGGTTAGGTTAGGTTAGGCTTAGGGTTAGGGTTAGGGGTTAGGGTTAGGTTAGGTTAAAGAAGTTAGGGTTAGGGTTAGGTTAGGTTAGGGGTTAGGTTAGGTTAGGGTTAGTGTTTAGGTTAGGCTAGGGTTAGGGTTAGGGTTAGGGTTAGGGTTAGGGTTAGGGTTAGGGTTAGGGTTAGGGTTAGGTTAGGTTAGGGGTTAGGTTGT
>JAZGTH010000040.1:3000000-3210000 GCA_036877525.1 Chromobotia macracanthus
TAACAATTGGTTGTTCAATAAATGCATTCGGCAGAATCTCTCACTTGTGGACATTGTGACAAGGCATTTGCCAATGAGAGGCTGTTGCGAGATCATGTTCGTCAGCATGGTAAGCTCTTCTAGATAACACGCTGAACTTGTATTTGATGAATATTTTAAAGTGTGAATTTCTGCTCTGTATAGGTGTTTTGTAGGTTTATAAATGTTATGTTTCGCAGTGAATCACATCAAATGTCCTCTGTGTGACATGACATGCACATCACTTTCCTCCTTGAAGATCCACATTAAGTTCCGGCACTGTGATGAGAGGCCCTTTCCATGTGACTTCTGTGAGAGCAGGTGCCTGCTGAGAGCTTGTGTACATATATACTTCAAGTATATTGATGATTAAAAAAACGCTTAATTTCATTGTCTCCGTTTTAGTTTTAAGAACCAGCATGATCTGCGAAGACACATGGAGACTCACAATGAAGGTGCAGCGTATCACTGCACAGTAGAAGGCTGCGGGTATTCCTCGCGCATGGCCCACACCATGAACCAGCATTACAAACGAGTACATGAGGTCAGCAAGCAGGGGGTGCTTAAACCTCAGTTATGTTCATTTAAATTTGTTCCATGTTTGATACAACAAAGCTTTACTGAAAGTATTTGTAGGCTAATGTTTATTACCACAGAAAATAATTTTCTCCCATCCCATAGTTAGATTAGGGCCAAAATTGCAGTAACTGTAATATATGCACAACATATCAAAATGATCTTAATATTGAAATTGTGCATAAAATAATAGTATCCAATAAGTAAATGGTTTTAATCCTAATGCAGATCACAAAGACACTGGCAGGCAAATGTTACTGTAACAGCAAAACACTGCTCTTCACGTTGACAAGTTCTAGTGATGCTTGTTTTCCCAGAAAGAATGTAAATGTGTTTGTTGTATAATTTTCACTTTTTAAGTATTTTTTTTAATACAATTTAAATTGATTTTACAAGTATTATCATATTACAATTATTTAGCAACTTATCAAAACTTTCTGTTTCAGGATAACATGGTTTCGAGGTACAAGTGTCACCTTTGTGACAAAACCTTCTCTTGGTGTTACACGCTCACCCTCCACCTTCGAAAGAAGCATCAACTAAAATGGCCATCTGGACACTCTCGTTTCAGGTGTGTTGAAAACAGCGCGCAGTAATACAGAAGCGAATTATAATTCAAAAGGCTGCTCATTTATGTTTATGTAGCAATTCCCACACTTTCCTGTTGTGAACAGGTACAAGAAAGATGAGGACGGATACCTGCGGCTCAACATGGTGCGCTACGAAACTGTGGAGGTCACAGAGGAGCTGATAAAAAACATGGCTGCCAAACAAACCCCTCGCAAAATCCACTCTCACTCCAAGGAGCCCGCGCTGCATCCTGACAGCGGCCACAGCACCCCTCAGCACTCTTCCTCACCTTCCTCTCCCTCCTCATCGTCATCCACCTCAGAGCTTGTAGAGGGGGCTGACAGCACTGTGTTAAAAGGGGACGAATCTGTGTATTGTGTGTTGAACACTGTGACTGACATGAATGGAGAACCAGAGGAGGTGATCCAGCCTGGCGGGCCGTCAGGGGCTGTTATGGCTCTGGCTGCAGTGGCTAGAGGTTTAGGAATGGATGTGGTGTAATATTAACCCAGTTCTCATATACATCCAGTGCAGTTACTGGATGGGGAGATACTTAACCTTATTGAGAAACTTTTAGTAGATCAATATTGTTTAAACTGATACGCACAGTTTAAAGGATGATGTAAAACATCTTTTGTTTGGCATTTTGTAAGGGTTTTAATATTTTTGAATTTATTCCATATAGCACTGTTTCATAAGCTTAAAGAGGGAACTTAGTATTTCCATTAATATCCACATTTGATGTATTGTTTTAAAAACTTGTAATTTTACCTTTATTGTTTTTATTTTTTAATTGGTCAGTACCAGTAGAGGGAGTTTCTGAGAGTGTATTTTAAAATCGATTCAATATTTTAAATATTAGAGTCTATATTTGTTGATTATTTTATATTAACTCACTGTTTTACTCACTGTTTTCCACTGTAAGCAGTTGCCCTGCTATGGTTGTATAAAGTTTAAACAAGCATATTTTCAATAGCCTCAAGAAATGTCAGCATAGAATAAAACCATTTTTCTCAGAATTCATTTTATTTTTTTGACCAAAAACAAAAGCATCATTTAGGGATTTTTAATCACTGTACATTTCATACCTACACTTTGACATGAAGTGCTTATTTTATGCAGATTCTGACAGTCATTTATATGGTCCGGTTCACCGAGTCTCAGCATCTCTGTGTGGGAGGGAAGCAGATCTGTCCATAATAGGGGTCATTCGTCTTGGTGACCCTGACTGTGCAGCCAGCATTGGGAAAAGAGGGTGTGGTGGGGTGTGTACATAGGCAGCGGGTAGAGTCCTGCTGATAGGGCTGTAATGTGGGGCGTGTGGGAGCCCTGTACTCGGGTAACCTGTTGCAAGGAGCCCTGGGGGAGGCAGAGGAGAGTCCAGTGCAGTATGATGCATGGCCAGGAGACGACGACTCTCGCTGTCCTCTCTCAAGAGGGCCAGGCGTTGTCGTTCCTCCAGCTGATGCCTCTGTTCCAAGGCGATGGACTGCAGAAATGGGTCCCTTGGGTAAGCAGGGTGGCCAATCATAGCTCGGTGCAGTGGGTCAGTTCTCATAAAGAGTTCCTTGCCTAAGGAGTCCCTTCGGGGAAGATCTAATCCCCTGTACATGTTCCTCATGGACTCCCAATGTTGCGGGAAGTAAGGCAACCTTTCGGCTCCCGGTAATGGTCCCAGAAAAGGTGAAACCAGACGAGCCCGACTGGGGTCAAGACTGGGGTGTCCACCTGGAATTCCTATTGGCAAAGGAAGAGCAGAGAGTGGTGAAGGGTTTATACCAGGCATTCTGGGACCCTGCCATGGTTTCTCCACCACACTTTTCTGATGTGTAACATCTGGCTCCTGGTCATCTCTCTTTTCTTCCTTGACTCTCACCTTGCTGCTCTTTGCATGAGGTTCATACTCAATTCTGGTCTTCTTTTCAGGTGGCTCCAAGGGTTGGATATCATTTGTTGGCCTCTTGAGATCCTCATTTTGCTTTGGTGATGTGCTCTCCTTAGCTGCTGGCTTCTCTTCTGGAGGTTGCTGCTCACACTTTACGTCCTTCTCTCTTCTGTCACTCTGGATCTCTTTGTTTCTCTGCTCCTCAGTTTCTCTGCTCTGCTGAGAAAGCTCTTGGGTTTTCAGTCTTGCTCGTTCCTCATCCTTTGGTTCATCTGGAGAGGAACTTTCAATGGTATCCATTGATTGTTTGTTATCCAGTGCATTGTTTCTGATGGGGGACAAGTGTCTTCCATTTGATTTCTCTTTTGGTTCTCTAAAATGAGTGATAAAAAAAGGTTATTTAATCACCTAGTTTGGTTATGAATATCAAAGAATGTTCAACAAGGCATTTGATAATATCAACTAATTTTATTTTTGAAAGTAAAACCCTGTAGGGGCTTAAGGTATTGCCTTCCAGACAACTTGAACAGTATTATACCACGACATAATTTATTGTACTATAATACAATAATTTTGTCATCAAAGGACACAGTTAAACATGAATGGCTATCAGTGAAGAAAGTTATGCTATCTAGCAACAGGGGCTAACAGGGCCATGCTAATCAGACAAATTTTGACCCCATTGTTTTTAATTGCCATTACAGGGAATAACTGTTACAGACCTTTCTTGATCATCTTTGCCTAGAGAGTCTTTCTTATTAGTAGCTCGGTCCAGAAAGGGGGTAACTCTGTCTTGGTCAGAGGATCTTGGACACAAAGGGGGTGTTGGGAAGGATGAAGGAGTCTGTTGCAGTCTGTTCCAGGGCTCCTGTGGCCCTCCGGATGTTGGCACTGTTTTATCCTTAGTACCATGTGATGCATTCAGCACTATGAAGGCCAAAGAGTAATAATCATCAGTCAGGTTAAGAATGAATGTTAACCTACAACAGCTGAGATATGTTTATAAAAGTGTTTCTAATAGCAGGATCTAATGTATGAGCATACTTAGTGTTGGGTTTCCTAGTCCCCCAAAGGCAGATGAGCTCAGCGTAGTTAGTCCTCCAAAGGGGAGTGGCTTATTAAGAGGCTCTACACAGCAACAGAGAATAAACAGAGGGTACTTTGAGCAGCAATGTTGATATATATGAATTAAGGTCACTGATGGGTACAGGCAGCCTTACCAGGATGGGGTACTAGACTGTGGAGATTGCTTGGGCCATGTGGTAAGGGTCCATAGGGTGAAACTAAAGAATGTGTGGTAGAGATAATGGATTGGACAAAAAATAATCAAAATGCTGACACAAGCACATAATTAACAAATTTTATACAGTTTCTACACTTATCATAACAACATCACTTAGATGATGGGTATTCATTACTGTTGTAATACAGACAATGGTTTCGATAAGTACCCTTAAAAAATACTGGGTAAAACTTTACAATAAGGTCCCATTTGTTAACATTAGTAAATGTACTATTTGACATGAACTAACAATGAACAAAATATGTTTACAATGTTTCTTAATCTTTGTTAATGTTAATGCAAATACATTGTTCATTGTTCATTCACATTAGTTCTTCTTAGTGCATTAACTAATGTCAACAGATTCTGACACAAAAATGTATTATACAAAAAATGTATTAGTAAATTTTTAATTAAAACATTTTTTAATTAAAACATGCTAAGTACTGTTAATAGTTGGAGTTAGTTAAAAAAATTAATAGTTATAAAACAGAATACCAAAAAAATGTCAAACATTTTATGCCATGGTATTTCGGTACGTTTTTGTGTTTCTATATCACCTTTATCTGTTGTTCTGGAACAACATTTCTGTCAAATGAAGAAAAGCCAAACTATAAACTTCCCCTAAATATACTGGACTGATTAGAACATTGTCTGTAGAACAATTAGTTTGATTAGAACAAGTCTGTAATCTGATTGGTTAATTGGGATATTGTTCCAGGACCAACAAAAGAGGGTGATCCAGAAACAGCCAATTGGCAAGACAGTGATGTTGATGTGGTTATAGCAGTAATTTCTACCTGCATTAGAGAGGACAGTAGCAGGGCGGGGTAAGTCACGTGGCTGCAGCCCAATGAAACTTGAACCAGTCGATTGACTCATAAACTCAGGTTTAAATCCAAAGTCGAGCTTATGTGGCTCAATCTGCATCTGCTTCTAAACAGGGGGAATTATTACGTTATTTTAAAGATGAATGTCCAGTATATGGTACAAAATGAAATATACTCCACTACTAGAAATTTAACAATTGATGTGTTTTGAACTTACTTTAATTTTTTGCTGATGATGGTAAACCTGCCATGCAATGTGTACATGCATTGCGCACCACTTGCCTGGTTTCTTAAGATAAGAAAAACAAGTGTTAAAATAAAGGGTAAATAATTGTGTCAGTGATTATTATATAATTAAAAAACAATAGTCACATGTGATTCTTACCTTTGATTTTGGACACATCGGGTCCAGAAGCTTAAAAAATAACATTAAAATAAATTAGTGTCTTATTTATCCAAACTATAGACAGAACAGAACAACAATGGATATTTAATGAGACACTGGAGATTTTCTAGCTCAGTCTTTGCCTTATTGGAAAAGATTTGAAATTTAAATGGAAACTTACCCTGGAGTCCTTCTGTAAATGTTGGTGTGACATTGTTCCTGGTCTTGATACCACATCCAGTGTATTGGAAGCCTAGAAAACAAGTATATAGTGATTATATATGTGATTATATTTGTATTAATGTTTATAAACATATAATGTCACCATGAATCCATTAAACAGTTTTCCACCTCAGTACATATTCCCTCATCGTCATAGATTATGTGAGCAGTTACATGGGGTAAAATGTATTATAATTAGGTGTCAGCATTATTGTTCAGTCTGACTGGATTACAATCTTTTTATTACTTTCTTTCTTTCTTTCTTTCTTTCTTTTGTTCTTTCTTTCTTTCTTTCTTTCTTTCTTTCTTTCTTTCTTTCTTTCTTTCTTTCTTTCATTCATTCATTCATTCATTGTGGGAGGTCACCTCATATATAGAGTTATTCACTGTCTTTTTTCCACATTGTCAGGGGTTTTAAATAACACTGTGTGTTTTAAACAGAACAGAAATGTAGGAGTCAGAGTGACAGGCAAACCTTGGGCTGAAAAGCTCCCTGCAGAGAACTGAAAGATCCAGCAGGTGGAACCACAGGAGGTATTCCAGTCATTACTGATGGATAGGACGGAACTAACTGGAGTCAAACAGCAAAAAAAAATGCCATTAATGCCATGAAACAAAGACTGTTTGTGTTAATTCAGGATGCAAAGCAACATAAGCATTTAAAAAAACATCTTTTTGAGCTAACATTTGAGATAATGGTACTAACCAAAATTCAGATAAAGAATACAGTAGAAAAAGTCAGTGAGGCACTTCATTACTTCTAGAATGAATTGTGGGGTTCTCACTGTGGTTATAGAATTTGAAATGGGTTTCCAGATCTTGGAAAATTTAAATAGTAAAAAAATGGTTCCATATTTTCTAATGGTTTCTTATTCAGCAGTTCACAAACTGGTCTGAATCAGTAATCACAAACACCAAGAAGGGTCATGGAAAGTCATAGTCATAGGTCATGAGGAAACCAGTAGGTTGGCCACATAACTCAAAATGTGTGTATATATATATAACTTACGCTTTGTCTGTGAAAGGTGTCCGCTTTAGCTGGATATTTGTCAAACTGCTAAAAATAAAAAGTAGAACTAATTAGTTATTTTGTGGTAAATGCTAATAAGCAATAATCATCCAGAATGCAGATATGTCCTCACTTGTCTAGCAGGGGTACGCACCAGTGGCGCAGCTGGGCCGGGCATGATGGAATGGGGGAAGGGTGTGAAGGTGTGTTGGTGAGTGTGCTGGTGTGTGTGCTGATGCTGATGGAACTGAGTGCGCAGGTACGCTGGAGGTGCTACTGCCCCACCTCGATCCACTGTATGAGAGGCCAGGAACCGAGAGTTTAACTCTTGACGCAGTAGGTTGTGCTCTAGAAGGTGTAAATCAGAGTTATGACAATGATGTAGCATGTAGAATTTGGTCTTGGTGGTTGCATGAACTGAAATGTTATCTTGTTACAGGTGTTCTTGTGAAGTCACATTTTAGAAAATTGAGCAGAATTTACAACCCAGTTCCAGTGACAGATAATAATGATACAGTGGTTTGTTCTACCTGTGTAAGGACCAGCAGAGGGCGTCCCAGGCACAGGCAGTGCACTTCCTGTTAAGAGGGCAGGTGGAGGAGGCAGGGCTGTTGTTGGGGCAAACATGTTGAGGTGTGCAGAGCGGGTTAAAACACACCGCTCTTCTTTAACTTGTGTTGATGCACTCAAAGTTTAAATAATCTGCTTTGCAAGGTGAATCACTATTTCCTTAGGTCTTTCTTTGTAGAAGATGGTTTGCTTTTAAATATCTCCCCCTCGCGGCATCGTGCCTGTCACCTTCTGGTCTCGCATTTGTGGTATTAGCAACATCAGAAAGATCTGCAAAAAATATAAAATAAAAACTGGTGTCATGTAGGATATCAGGCCAGGTCAAGAAAAACATATATTTAGAATGTCTATCATATCTCTGTTATCTCTGATTTAAATACATTTTCATACAGTGTGAACATATTTAAACATTACGTAAATCTAAACATTTACATTTTATTTAATTTATTTTATTCAATTATCTTTACAATGCACAGTGTACAACTGTGATGGTCTTAGTCCCACTGCCTTATTGCAAGATAGTAAAATGTTATATGTTAATGTGCAAACAGTAGCATGTCATGCTGCAGTCTTGTAGTTAAGGCAAAGACAACAATGTTAAAAGAGATAGAGCCTCACTGAAAGATAAATAGAGCAGGACATCTCTCTTTTTTTAAAATCACCCTTTTTACACACTTTTAGTTGCTACCGTACCGCAGGATGACGTTGGTCTCACTGTGACATTTATGGGTCTCTCCCAGGGGGGCACTAACACTGAATGCAAATGTGATAAAGGGGTAAAATCCCTTAGGGTTTCGCCCATCTATAAAACCTGCAATTACCTCCTTTTAAACAGCACTCATGCACATAAAGCTAAGCAGTAAATCTCCTTTGTGTCAAGCTGTCAATTTGGCCCTTTTCTCCAGTCCCTGCTGTATCTATAGTGAAAGGTCTTTTGAGAGCTCCATAATGGATTGTTAGCTTCTGTGAGGGTTTTGGAAACACCAGGGGTTCACGGAGGAGGGAACACAGGGAGCAACTCATTCGGTGAGCTGAGCTCCAAATGCTTGAAATGACCTGTTAGTATTGAATTGGGTGACACGACTGCGGGGGTTATGCCATGTAGTAAATATCTTTAGAGAAAAACATAAATGCTGGTATTTTCTTTTACAAACTACATTTAAAGCTATTTAGATGTCCACAAATGTAATGCAACACTGCTGGGCCTGTACATTTATTAACAAATTGTTTTTAGGCGCTTGATAGCCTGCAGATATGCATTATTTTATAAACTGACAGAGCAGCATATCAATCCTTAATGAGATGAACATGAAATGCTGGCTGGAATTATAAGTCTCCAGAGAGGAGAACAGAGAGTTCCCATCTAGTCCATAATGAGAGGTACAGATGACATGGCACAGCTCAATAGCAGGACCAGCCACAGACTAATCAAGTAAAGCTAAATAATAAGCATGGCGAGTCCCTGAAAGGCCTTTGGATCATAATGACTCTGGTGTTTCAATCTGATTTGAATCCAGATTAATCAAAGCACAGTGTGAACTGATGCAACCTTCCAAAAAAAACGAAACGATAATAAAACAAACAACAAACAAACAAAACATTCTGCTGAGCCAATTGTACCTATTCAAATGCGAACCCATTCCCAGAATCCTTGTCTTCACTTAAATTGCTTATTTTCAATTAGTGTCATGACCCAGTAATGCTCTATTTTGATGCAAGTCAGGAATTAGACTAAGCTTCTGTTTGGAGCTGTCAGGCTACCGGCAAATTTGTCTTCCTGTGTCAGTTGGCAGCTTCCCTCTCCAAGCCATTTTTGTCATTCATCAGCCCCATTACTGGCCTAACCCTTCCAGGCATGCAGAAACCAATCAACTAATCCCTCCATTCTCACAAAGACAAGATTAGCTAGAGGTTAAACACTCCTGTTCTTTAAATTTTGTCCTTGACAGGGTGCCAGGAGGAAAGCTCTTAATCTTGTGAAGGGAGCAGTTGGAGAGAGCTTTGTGTGTACACAAAAGTACACAAGTGTGGCTCAGGCATATAGTGCAGGTAAGCCTCATAAAAACTCCCCATAATCTTCAAATCAGAGTGTGTTTGCAGTAGTGAGCCCTGTGTGGTTTACACTCACTGATGGCAGGAGATGTCTAATAAATCATACAGTGACATCAAGGACTGTGGGTGTTATTGCCAAAGCGCAGTTGGCAAATGACTGGGAGAAACAGTTGTTTTTGCAGGCTGGCAGGTTCTCACATAGCTTTTAGCTCACAGTGAATGAAGTACAGTTAGCTAACAGTGCTCAGCTGTTCAAATGCACCTCTCTGACACTCAGCAGCATATGTTCAAGAATGTAACGTGGCAACACTTTGGCATCCGACAACCACAAATTTGGATGTTTGGATATTTCACCTGTGTAGGTATGTGTCTACTAAAAATCCACTAAATCTACTAAAATTGTTTCCAAACCTTAAAAGACACTATAAATATAATAAATAAATAAATATAAACCAGCAAGACTAAACATGCTACTCTAGACTGGTTAATACTGGTTAGTGCATGATCTTTCTGAACAAGCTGCTTGTGCAAAGACTTTGCACTGGTTAATTAGTTAGTTGGCAGGGAGATATAAACCGTTAAAGACAACAAATAAACTGAAGCTTTAAAAAGAACTTAAAAAACAGCTCCTACCTCTTAAGAACACTTTATTTTTAAACCATAATATGTCCGCATCTTTGAAACACGCTACAGTCCTTATCCAAAGGTTCTGCAGTCAATCTGTCAGGTCTAGAAAGCTCTCTCTGGTGCCCTCACCAGCCGTTCAGCAGCTTCTGAATAAGACACAGGGGAACAATATCTCTCTGTATTCTCTAACTGCCCGTCTGTCTGCAGGATCACAGCCTGTGGTGTTGGGTATCACACAGACTAAGCGAACACTTCCCTTATTGCCTGACTGCTCTCTCTCTCTCTCTCAGTTAATACATCAAAGCAGTTAACCAACTGGGTGGTGCATGCACAGGATTTTCACACTGAGATTTACATCAAACATGACAATAGTAATGTATATACAGATCTTCTTTTAAAAATGAAATGTTATGTTATTCCCAAAACATTCTTATTTAACAAAAACACAACAAATAAAAATACATAGCAGGAGTTCGCCCCAACTTGGTCTCTTAAAAGCATTTTTGTGCTGTAAAGAAAATCACATCAGAAATATCATTAAATATCTCCTTAGACAGTAATAAGATGTGCTCAGATTGCAAACATTTTACATTAAAAACTTCCAAATCGTTGTGCCTTCCATCTACAATAATTGTACAGCTCTATACTCTTACTACACATAACAATTGTCTCATTTATGCCTGGTTTATTTCACCTAAAGAACATCAGAGTTATATTAAATATAACTGAGATTTCCTCCCCTACGAGATATCAAACTACGAGCAGTAAATTGTTCCTCTTGGACAACAAGAATGATATTTAATAATCTCATTTTAAAATATACAATACATCTTTTCAGTAAACATATCCACCCTCATATCCGGCAAATCTCAGTTTTAAAGCTTTAAATCCAAATAGCTTTCATAAACATGCTTCTCCTCCCTCAAAACCTCTTTCATCAGCCATATACAGTATACAAAAAGACTTATTTAAGCAAGTCATCTCTTGGTATTATAAATTAATCCCTTTATAATAGACCAGTTCAGGACACAAGCTAAGGACACTGTGAGCAGAATGACTGTGCTCTCCCACAGCCTGTACAATAGGTGGAGGAGCTCAGCACTGAGCCGTTTCATTATTCAGTGATCAGGTTTCACTCAGTGGGGATTAGTAATGGGGATGTAGCTCGGTCATGTACACAATGTCTGCTGATGCATTGTGGGATACATCGAACCTCACGCTTCCGTCAGAGCCAGCGTCAGTAAAACAATCAGCTGTGTTGAGGAGACTTAAGCGGTAACAGATCTTGCTTAAATTGACTTCACTGATGATTAATAAGCTTGAGCTCAGTTGAGCTTAAACTAAAGTCTTAGCGCAGTGGTCAATCACAGCTCTGATGTTTGTGTGTGTGAGTTGGGGTCAATGTAAGCTCTGAAGCTACTTATGTTTATTTGAGTTGTGTTGAAAGCTCCAAACAGGCAGCTGTCTGGCTGATCTCTCAACAGCGCTGGTCTTGACTATACACTATCCCTCAACGCTTGGGCCAGGCCCGGCTCGGGTTACTACAGGAATAATGTGAACCCTGTTCTGGCTGCCTATCTCACAGACTTTGTTGTACTAACATGTATACCTATGTCTGCAATGAACGGATTATACTTTGGCCTTGAATAGTTTCACTCAGCTTGTGAGGTGATTATCCCTAAAAATTGCATTGTGGGTATATATATATATATATATATATATATCCCTAAAAATTATATATTCCCATAAGAAATATAATTTATATTTATATATATATATATATACACTCTGCTGAAAATTCTGTCTTAAGTTGATATTGCTGGTGTAGTTGGCAGCTAGAACCTAGCTATTATTTCTCCAAAACACTGCTACCAGATTTAGCAGGGCATTCAAGCAGGGAATCTTAACACATAACATTAATTTTCATCGTATAAACGTAGCCGGTCACCACACCTCAGCTAAAAGTGAGGGCTAAGCTCCTTAAACAGAGCAGCAGTTATTCCTGACAGAGTTATGCTATGGCTGTGAATGGTGAGGTAAGCTGTCAACCTTTGACAGCCGAGTGTCATAAAAACAGATGACCTAGATCCGTAGCATGCTTACTCAGAATGATGTTATAGCATTATTAGCACACAAACCATAACAACAGAGGACTTAAACACAGTCAGCACAATATAAACATGCATTACTGCTGAGTCTAACAATGCACATGTTCATATGAAGGTTATTTAAAATATGTGTGTCATTCAAGGAGATTGTGTCTAATTAAAAACTGAATTCTCAGAAGAACCTGGCAGATTTCTGAGGAACAAAACAGAGCCTGAAAGCTGTTTAATCCCCTGTAATCAAGACAAGCTTTCTTTAACTCAGTTGCATTAAGATGGCTTACGGTTTAACAGGCTTCCCAAAGCATTGCTGTTCTATCTGCTCTCATCCTTTTACTTACAGTCATTCATGGTAGATGTTTCAGCCATGAGTTTTTTAATCTTTGTACATGTGCTCCTTGGGAAACGAACCCACAACCTCTTGTGATGCTACACTCTACCACTGACCTACAGGAGAACACATCTGTTTTATATATATATATATATATATATATATATATATATATATATATAAACAGATATGTTGAGGAACAGATCACATTTTTTTAGAGAAATATAATAGTAGTAAAAAAGTATCTTGTCACGGTGCATCTTCAGTAAATGTATCTTGTTTTAAGGATGTATAGAAACTCATATTAAACTACTGGGTGTTTTTTTTTTTACAAATATCCTGTTATTTGAATACAAATACTGATTATAAGCAATTAGCAAGAAAATGTGATTGTCAATACGATGCTGTCATTCAGACATGAATAAGACCCAGCAGCTCCTGTAAAAACCAGCAGGCTGACCCAAAGCAATGACCCATCATTTCAGTGAGACTGCCTCTCAGTGTTGGGGGCCAAACCTTGGTCTCTGCTGACAAACATGCTAGACAGAAGCTTGGAAAGCCTGCACTCTTACTTAAAGACATAAATTCCATTATCTATTGCTGGTGACTCTATAAAAGTAATCTGGTTAAGTTCTTAAGTGCCTCTGATTTGATTTTAGCGTGCTTAAGAAGAAAACAGCTCGAAGCCAATGGTGATGAGTTACATGGAGAAACCCATCATGGGTTTCATTAATGCCATGTGACTTAAAGCATATCTGTGGCCAAGAAAAATAAATGTCTTTGGATGTCTTGCATGTCTTGGTAAATAAATCAGCAAACTTAAAGAGTTTTTTGGGCAAGCTGGCTGCCGAGTGACTGACCCCCTATCCAATTACATGGAAGATTACCAGCACACACTTGGCACGAATACACCCGCCTCCTAAATTAACAGGAAGTTAATTGGATCTAAGTGTATGGAGTTTTACGTTCTTGTGCTCAGTTTCAGGGAATTTCTCAGCACACCATCTGCTCAATGGCAACTGAAAGTATAGTTTATATCTCATATTTCACTTAACACCATATTACATTACATATTACTCCAAGTTTATCGAACTGTGCATGTCCAAAGAAATAAAATGCTACAATATAACACAACTCGATATATGGACAGACTAAATAAGATGAATAAGCCACTGATTATATTAGAAATGTATTAATATTAGAAATATACATAGAAATGTATTTCAGAAAGACTGAACAGGTAAGCAACATAAAATTCAAATAATTTAAATGTGTGTGCCAAGTATAGGATTAAACAGAGAGTTTTAACAGGATGTAAAGGTTAAGCTGTCACCTTATTTTTTAATGCTTCTCTGTTATAACTAAAGTGTCCAGATAGATATGAAAATGTCCACCAGAGGTTTTCTGAGGAGAGCTCACTGGATACTGTCACTGGATAATTGGATGTATCTATCAAATCTATCCCGAGGTGTTAGATATAATGATTGCTTATGAGTTTTCACTCACGGAGGCAAATTATCACAGATCATGTATATTTAGCAATGGAGAATTTCCAATATTAATGTAACCTGATTAAGCGGCCATAATAACATTCAGAGCAATAAGAAATATTATTGTTTGATAGATATGAGCATATCAAGGTTAGTAATTTCCCTGCAGAAACTAAGCTGAGAGCTGCCACATTGTGAGAGGTTTTCATACCTTCATTTGGAGGAGGAATGTGTCTGTCTTTCAGAGCAACCTGCAACATTAATACAGTAAGTGTCAATAAAAATTATTCTGCAAACATATTTAAGGATAATACTATTATCAGACACAAGAGGGCACTGTCTCACCACTTCAAAATATGACAAACGGCATCCTAACCCGACGTTTTATAAAAAAAAGAACTATACAATAATTTCCCTCGTTTTTCACAACAGTAAACACAACTTTATAATCAACACAATGAAAACTAAACACTTTCTGCATACACTAAATGGATTATTACAGAAGTATGGTATAAATCTTTATACATACTGTTCATTAAACAGTTTTTATTTTTTAAACTGTTTATTACTTGTTCATTTTTTCACTAATATTTCTGCAAGAATGACCAAATACATAAAACTAGTCTAAAATTTAACCTTTCATTAATCAACGATTACTTACCCAAGATATTAGTGAATAAGTGACGATGATAACTCTCTGATCTGTCTCAATGATCACTGCTATAATCCAGAAACAGAGAAACTACCACCAAAAAGGTCCTTTTAACTATCCAAGGTTTTTCAGATCCGAATCACTCCAGTATAAAAGCGTCAAAGTGTTTTCCTACAAAAACGAGGAGCTGTTACAAAGTTGTAAGTTTAGTTTGGTTGGTTTGTTTTCTAAAATATTTCAACCTAAATCAGTTTGAATGCCCTTTGAATGTCTATGTGTGTATGCTAAAAGTGTCCATCCTGAGTCAATCCTTTTTCAAGAAAATAAATGTGTATCCAATAATATCCTTTAAGCAGTGTGAACAGGAGGCTTCCTTGCCTACCAAAACTGATTAAACCCAATTCCACCGGTTAAAATCTCGAAGCAGGTTTGTGTGGATTCACACGAGATCCTTTCTTGCCCACAGCTCTGCTCAAGAATGCCCCCTCAGTAGTGAACTGTGCATTCCTCAGATCCCTCCCTCAACAGACACTCCCACTCCTGCTTCCTTACGTACCTCCCTCCTCCTCTCCCTCCGTTTTGCTGTTTGCCAGCGGCAAAACAATTACAACACTCCTCTCCTCTCACCTCAACACATACATATAGACAGTGCAGAGATTATGGCCATCCTCTTAATTACAGGCTGAGAATAACCAGAGGGAATGAGGCCAGAATGCTGATGAGATGGTTCTACATCACACTGAAGCGAGACTCCGCTCTGAATGGCTGACAGGATCAGCTTCAATTAATGTTGCTGTGCTGGTATGCCACACTGGTTCTTCGTAGTGACAGAAAAGAACAATATGATTTAATGTCATGGTTGCATTTGTACCTGTCACAGCTTATAATTAACGCTTCACATAAATGTTAATGTCACACACGTTATATGTTGTGGAATTCTCACAAGAGTCTGTGAGAGCAAAT
Organism: Chromobotia macracanthus; assembly: GCA_036877525.1. Classification (NCBI taxonomy): domain Eukaryota; kingdom Metazoa; phylum Chordata; class Actinopteri; order Cypriniformes; family Botiidae; genus Chromobotia; species Chromobotia macracanthus. The sequence continues at coordinate 3,015,568 of JAZGTH010000040.1, forward strand.
TTATCTACACAATCTAGGTCTGTCATAGGATTATTGTTATTTTAAGAGGGTACAGTGGCAGTACTGACTCTCTTGGTGAGATAAGACATGACGGAAGAAAAAAATTGCTTTACCAAGTTCTTTGTGTTAGTTATTATTAGTGATATTGTTTTTGTTTAGTATTTAATGGAACCCTCATTTTTAAATCCTGACCTATAATTTTGTAATTAAATCAAGCAAAACTGTAAATGAACCTGACAGCCAGTGAATTCATTGAAAAAGCAGCTTTGATATTTAAATAATAAATTGTGTGTGTTCTGTATCACACAAGTTTGGAGTGACATGAGGGGGGGGGAGATGATTATATTAAATGATCTGCGAAAGGTTGATTGAACAAATTTAGATCATAATGTTAGATCAGAATTTTTGCAACAGCATGTTAGACAACAATCAAGCAAAGCCTTTTTTTTACTCCACTCATCTACAGTATCTAAGAAACAAGTCATCTTCTGGAGATTGCGTTCACAACCTCTTGGTTGAAAAATGTGAGCGTGCCACTTCTGACACCATCATCCTCTGTGAGATCAACCAATCACAGAGCCCCTCATCGGCCAGAGAGCTGTGAATGTCAGCGTGAAAAGGGCATAGCAAGAAGATAGATCACAAGACAGGAAATTATCACAACAGATATATCACATAATTTATTATAACCGTCAACACCCCTGTGGGAGGAGACACATGAAAGCTCCCTGGGCTAGTGGAGCCTCCTCTTTGAACCGTGCCTCACTCAAGAGCAGGGGATGGGCTCTTGGGGGGAGAGAGCGCAAGACTTCAAAGTCCACAGCCTGCCAGGACTGTGGGGAGGTCTCATTCAGCCCTGAGGGGGTTTCTAATTGCATTTCACAGGCCCTGAACAAAACAAGGCCTTGTTCAAGCTGAAGTTGGTCCTCCTGCTGGGATGTAGCTGTGATTTGTGACTCCTCTGTGGGACATGGATCTTCGGCGTGCCAGCACCGCAGAGAAAAACAGTTTCGACTTCCCCCTTCTGATGGCACACACCGGGATACCAATCGGCGCATAAAAACGAGGAAAACATGCGGCCATGACACCTATGGTCTCCCCTTGGAATGCTTTCAATTTGTGTTACTGCATGCAGATGTGTGGGTTGAAAATTAATTCAGAGCTACACAAGAGACTCTGTATCATATCCATCTCCATCAGACTATCAGATATCATAAAACAGCAGAAGATACAGGGTTCTTTTCATAATTCATAAGCTCCAAATAACAGGAAATGTACTTTCAACTGGGTCTAGCTGAGCCAGTCTTTATTACTGTATTTTTGTACTGTATTTATTGCTATCTCGACTCGTTGATTTGATGTCTAATACGACCATAGTCATTATTTATTTTAGTGTTTTTTTGGTACTTCTCTTATACTCTCATTAATACAAAGATAAAAACATGAAAAATGACCATTATGGCAAGTGTTTAAATAGTGCTATCACAGATTGTCATTTTCAAAAATCATAATTTTATATTATTAGCCAGATTTTCTAAAACTAACACACAGGAGTAAACCACTGTTCAGTTTAACACCATCAAAGCCAGAACATTTCTGAAAATGAGCTGTGAAATAAGCTTTATACTGCAGTGCTCCTAAATTCTAAATCATTTTGTGTAATTATGGCAAAGAATTGGTTTATGATATTAACAACATTATAAATCACTCCCAGCTCTAGCTATATCCCTGACCACCCTATAAAACAAAGACATCAAATCAAGAGGAACACGCTTAGACACGCAAGTTTTTCCTTCTGTTTTTAAAAAGAACGATTCTTGCAGACTTGCCTCAAAGGCAAAGTCATTAGTGCAGACTTTGGCCTGATTGTTTTCACTGATTTTCTGTCTGAAGGAGGAGTAAATTGATGCCTTAGACCTTCAGCTTCATGTCTGGTTATTAATTTCAAAGAGCAGGTTTGGCCCGATGGCCCTGTGAGAGAGAGCTGATTTAACTAGATCATTTTAATGGGGATAGATTCCTCCATACTTGCCCTTTGGAATAGCTTCTGTCCTCCATAACCACTGGTCTGTAATGGCATGTTCCTTTTGAGACTATAACTGAGGGCCAATGGGCCTTGAAATGAAATACATAATCTTAATGTACTGTAATATGTGCAGTACATTCGGTTGTGGAAAAGAATGAATTGAGACTGTTGAAATTTTTAGCTCATAAACAGATATGATAGTGAACTCTCCTGCTGCCTCTGCACAAAAGACTCGACACGCAGTTGGTTTCAATAGAGTTTGACATTAGCTAAGCTATTGGTGCAATACTACTGTATATTAAGAAAATATATAGGCAACACAATTATATTGTTAAATATTCATTGATTTAATTATTTCTAACACTGCTTTTCATCAGCATGTTGCTAAGCTAATACCTCAGCTATTATATCAATACTTTTTAGGTTTTAATGAAATAAAATAAGTGCCTTGTCAACCATCTTGAATTAATGTTTTCACTTTTTGCAGTTTGTCCCATTGCATTCTGGGATGGTCTTTTCTGGGAAATATATACATGATGCTACCTTAGAATTTGCAAAAAACAAGGTATCTTAGGATGCCGAATAAATAATTACTTTTGGAACAGCCTTTTATAATATCTTAAAAGGCTACCTATATAGGCAGCTCATTAGGTTTTAGATTAGAGCAGGTGACAGTAGGTTGTGAGAAGTTGCTGATATCATGTCAGTTTAATGTACCTTTCACAAGGTACCGTCTGATCATTGAATAGAGTTCCCAAATGCCCTTTCATTAGAATGACACAATGTTGCATCTACTTGGCAAGGGATAAATTAAGCATGTGAAAGTTTTAGTGAAATCCCCATTTTCCAGTTAATCAAATCTCCCCTAATCAAATTAGGAGCTGTTAATTCCCCAGGATGCGTGTGACAAAAGTGTATTATTCCTGCCTTTGGAGCCCAGAGAGAGAAATCAGCATGAGGCCATTTCCCTCTGCTTCAGTGGCCCTGAATTGAATTGCTCTTCCGACTGACCTGAACGCAAGAGGCAGGGTCGAGGTAAACTTTGGCAGTGTTTGAGTTCCCAGCTCATTAAAGCACTGCCTCTAAGACCACCTCCAGAGACTGTTGAGCCATTCATTAATGAGGCACTTGTGTAATTTTCCGTGGACATCTGTGACGAGCAGGCTCTCTTCCCAATGCCACACAAAAACACCTCATACAATGAAGCTGACGTTCCTGACTGCCAGGTTTAGAGAAACACACATCATCCACAATTGTTACCATATAAAAGGCAAAATCTCATTAAACTGCATAAAATCACCAAAAATACCATTGCTATTGTGATCACAACATCTTACCTACCTACTTATGCATTTGACAGAAACTTTTATTCAAAGCAACTTACAGCAAATTTAAGATATACATTTTATCAGTACTTGTGTTCTCTAGGAATCGAACCACAACCTTGATGCTGGAACACTTAAACAAATTCTCACAATTTTACACAATTACTCACTATGAAAGATGAAACCTCCCATTAAAGGGCATACAAAATCACCAAAAATCGCATTGCTGTTGTAACCATAACATCTTTCCTATATTTAATCCAGCAAATATTACAGTGATTCTTGGTGAGCTACAGGCAGAGGTCATTTTCTATTACATTTAGAGTTTTAGCATGCAATTATTTTCCATTGAATGCGGAAAGTCTTTTTCAGGTTTGATTGAATGTCCTCAGTAGAGTTGGCACATAAGCTTTTGAAAGTGCCCTTTTATACTTGGTTAGCAGGCACATGGAGTATTCTAATGCTACTTTTGAAGAGCTCATAACTGATGTGTACCTCACAGCTTTTGCACAACAGCTTCCTTCCAAACCCATTAATTTGGCAGCTAATGAATATGGCACTTTAGATTTTCTGAATTGTCTCTTTCCGTTCACTGGCCCCAGTGTTAACAACTCTTTATACGAGTCTTAACACCTACTGAACTGCCTCTCAAGGTCACTCTGCCTGAGCACAGAACTGGAGAAAGCCACACAAAAACCTGAGAGGCTCAATTCCTATTCATTTGTCACATTTGCATGCATGCCTCTATACTCAATCACACAAAGGCCACGGTAGCTTAGCCATTGCCCCCTACCAATTACAAATGAGTCCATTAAGCTGTCTACATCGGGCCCAGCCTCTTCATGGTAATGGTTTGTGAGATTTCCATCATAATCGCAGAGCTCCCACTGCAGTCATGAGTGTAAGATGGAGGAGGATTGTGGGTAAAAAACAAAGAACATTCCTTCAGCTGTTTACAGCTGGTTACAGGAAGCTTGAGAAAGGTGAGGCTAGAGACTCTGCAGAGTTTTACATTGGTAGCTGACATGATTTTTTGGGGGGTAAGGAATGTTTTGTCATGTCAGTTGTAACATAAACTCTTGATGTTGTTTTAAAAAGCCAGTGGACTCATTACATATTTACTATCGTTGTGCATAGTTACATGTTAAAAGATGTACTCATTTTGAATAATCAATTATTGATAATTCAGATCAAACTTAAAATTTCAACTTGAACACTGAAAAACAAGAAAAAAGCTGAATTAAAATGAATTGCTGTAATTCACCAAGAAACATACCCTTAAAAGTAATTTATTTATATAGCATTTATCCAGTGCATTTGTGAAGCCTGACCTTGTTATTTCATGTCATATAACAGGACGACTCCATAAAAGTCTGTATAAGCAAAGGAAAATCAATGCTCATGAAAAACAATCTTTGTGTGTTAAAGCAATTACAATTCATGGTAACTATATTGCAGGATTTTAAAAACAATATTAGCCTGCATGTTCTTGTCCCTTGGCAATTTATACTAGTCCAATATGACGATTTGTATACAACATCTGACAGTCAGCATTTCCTGATTTACTATGTAATGAATGGCTGATGTTGGTCAACCCTCACCTCAGCTTGAGAACCTGCAACAGCTGTAGAACCTTCTCAACCGGCAAAAAATCACCTTGAGGACATCTAGCACTAATGCAGTACCTCAGTAGTGGGACATCACGAAAAAATATGAAGGGTCTTCAGAGGTATTAATCACCGCAACAGTGAAAATATCAGCCCCCAGCCATCGAAGGCTCAGGATAAGCTTGTAAAAATTACACAGCCCTCCACAGGGTGCTCATGTTTTACTTGTTTATGGCAGCGAGACGTGGCAGTGATTGTGCTAGCCTCTAAACCCACGCCATCAGAAATGATGTATGACCATCATTACCAGAAAATATCACTTCAGCCGACCCATGATCTTGCTTCGCTAAGGGTCATATTATCCATGAAGAACAAATTACGGTCCTCGCCGCACATTTAAATTACTAGCATAAAAACTGTAGCACAGAGATGGTGATATGTCATTTGTGACAATGCACTTCAGTGTAACGCAGATAAAAACCCACATGAGAAATCATCATTGTACTGGATGGTAAAGTTCACTTGTGCGTGCTGTCATCCAGAAGCAAATATACAGGAAAGGTTGTGCACTAACATTTCCCACACATGAGCAATTAGTTTATTTACACAACAGGAAATGGGTCATGGCATCTTTAGAATTTTTCTGTTCATCACATCATTATTTTGGCAGAGGCATATTTGTCATTATACCTCCACTGTGCTAAAATTCTCTCATATCATCATTGGGTCATATTTGTATCATTCTGTCATAGTAACTGTTGAAATGTAATACAACAAGACTGTTTGTCATTTTTTATTTTCCTTTATAAATAATTTCTTATATTATATTTATATTATTATATTATATTATATTATATTATATTATATTATATTATATTATATTATATTATATTATATTATATTATATTATATTATATTATATTATATTATATTATATTATAGTGCAGTTCAGTGGTCATTCTCTTCCCCTCTGGAAGACAAATCCCCTGGTAATTTATAACCAAGGAGAAACAAGCAGCTGATGAATAGTAACCATTATCATGCATCATTTGGTGTAATAACAGGCTGCTATTTCCATAAAAGAAATGACAACAATCCTACATAAATTAGTTTCCAATTTCACCCGTGGACGTTGGGAAGGGAATAAAAGAACTCGTGAGTTCTACCACCCAATATCAATTTCAAGGTCCATTTACTTCTTCATCCCTGATCCCTGCCACGCCGAACAGACGGAGACCCCTGAGTGGGCGCATATGGCGGAGGGATGAGAGTCCACTGGAGCTGGTAATGATGGCAGTGGTGGACCAGTCCATCGTCGTGCCAACGCTGGGGCTCCACTGGCACAGAGTAATTGACAGCCATGAAGCTTCCCTACAGAGCTCAAACACTGCAGCCTGCTCTCTGGCTCTCACTCCCTAATTCACACACGCGGACTTGGCTGCTGGCTCGGCAGGGGCAGGCCATCCAATTTACAGCTCTGTCCAGCACCGCCCCGGGAGCCATCTCCAGCCTGCCCAACCAGTCCAACAGAGACTAATAAAGGGCTTCTCCAACAGCTCATACATTATGTAGAGAGCAGAGACAGTTCAGGAAAACACTGCCAACGCAGAGTGCTTTTTCTGACCGGAGAGAATCAATTGGGTTGTTGTGGGTAACCGCTCCCCTGCTATGAAACCATTCTCTGTTACAAACACAGGGAAATGATGTGATGCGGTGATGGAGAGAGGACAAATGAGATATTATTTCTGGCACGCTTAGTTACAGTCCTCGACTAGTGGTTCAGATTTGCAGAATGATTTGCTCCTAGTTAAGAGCTTGGGAAGGGGAAAGATTTACTTTTCCCCTTTTATGGGTTTATCATAAATCTTCATATTGAAATTTGAAACAGCCTGCCTGAGATAACTATGTCTCATTTTCTGTTAAGCTGTTGGTTAAAAGATATGCAATCAGTACAAACATAAAGAAGCTTAAAGTTTAGTATGAAGGTCTCTCTACATAAGCATAAACAGAATTTATGTATGATGAAGCTTCACTTTTTTTTGTTCTTGCATAGATATGAGAGCACAGACCCCACCGGCCCACCGCTGAGTCTGCCTTGGCATGCTGTTACAATGAAACAAATTGTATTCTGTGATGCCTCGGCATGAGTCTTGGCTTCACTAACGTCCTTGGAATGCTTTACCATCTGGCAGTCCCATCATTGTGCTCACATCGCATTATAAAGGGAGACAGCACAAAATGCAATAAAAGACGAGCTATCAGGTACTTACTTAAGAAAGTTGGAATATTTTGTAGTAAAATTAGAGCAGTGTGTTTAAAGATGACAGCTACTGTACATACTCGCTTCTTGGTGGAATTTATGCATTATATATAAAGAATATACACTGTCCCCAAACATATGACACTGAAGCCACACTTAAAAATGTATAAATGTCTTTGCATTATAAAACAAGATATCAAATCAAGTAACGTATTTGATAATGTATTTGATTGTAAGAAATATTGCACATACACACTAAGTTGAACTACAGAATAGCAATGCTATTGTTTGCAGATGCCAGATGTATTGATTTTTAAGTGTAGTTTACATCTCCAAAAGTGTCCAAATCCTTTTTGAGGCCATTGTATAGGTTTAAAAAAAGAAAAGTTCATTTTTTTAGTCATATGAAGGTCCTACAGCTTTCATTGTTCTTTTAGAAAGCCTTTGGAATTAGATGCTGACTGTGGTCAAAGTGGTTTAAGAGGGAATTAGTGAGAGGTGAGTTTGACTCTTATTAAACAACTGACCCTAATCTCTGCCCAGTTTTGCATGGCACTGCTGGAAATACTGGGACCGAAATCAGCCAGGTTCATCCATCAGCTTTATGGCAAGTGGCAGGGGCTCCTCCTGCTCAATGTAGTGGAAAGCAAGACTTTATTACCTCACGTTTCTCACTGAGACATGAAGACAGAAACAATGGTGACAGTACAGAACTTCCAACACTGGTGGTCATGGTTGCTACATCAACGCAACTCCATATGTTTTTGAAATCTGTTGTTGTGGGGCAGAATATCAGCCGCAATGCAGATGAGCTCCGTGTCCTTCCATGACAAACCCGTTGTTCATTTCCTGTCTGTGCGATTTATCAGTGCAGTCTGCAAAATATTCACGACAGGTGAAAACCGTCATGCCGTTTATCGCACTGAATATGAGCTGATGTCTTTTGACTTCCGTGGAAGCAATGAAATCCACATATATGACAGCTTACTTGACATTTACACACTCCGTTTCCCATCCTTTAATAGCTACGCTCCGTCCCTCTGGGATTTGGCAGCCAGGCCGACTGATAACAAACCTGTCAGGAGGGGTTCACAAGGGATATGAATCCAGGGCTGGGAGAGAAATTACGTGTTTAGTGGAGGAATATGGAGACTGACATGAGCCGCACACCGGCTTAGTGACAGATGATTTGTTACACCATGGCACTAAATGGAAGTCACCACAACGGCTGATTAGGTCTTATCAGGGCCGTTTCAAGCGAGCAACTTTTTCATTCCACCTCTCTCCAAGGGACGACCATCAAAAGACATCACAGAGGTTCTTCGGCTAACTTGTCAGCTCAAGGTGAAGCCGAACGGGGGAGGAGAGCGAGATGAGGAAATAAACCGCTGTCTCAGATAACAATAACGCTCAAGATTCACGCCTGACAGTTACCTGATAAAACATTATCTCAACCAGTGAGAGACTGAACAGGACAAACACAATGCAGTCACAGTCTCTCTAATACATTGAGCCAGATTACAGCAAACCGATTCACCTGTGGGTTATGTTGCAGCTCTGGAAATATTTTTAAGGGAAGGTTACCTATTTCTCACATTTTATCTAGTCAGTGAAAGGGGTAGGATAAAAAAAGCTTTGCTCATATAGAATGTGATGCCTAAAGTAGCTATTTTCATATATGTGTGGGGGTAAATAAAAATATCTGAAGTATGTTTTAAAATAATTATTTCTTTGTTGGAAAAAGGGAAATGCAAGATCAGACCAATATTTCAAGCATCATCTCCAATCAAGAATCAATTTGAGCAAGCATGAAATTTTCTCAGAGTGAGCAGATGGGCTTCTCCAAATATGCAACATCATCCTCATATTGACTGACAATTTAATCCAGATGAGACCACATTCCAGCCCAATTTGACATCTATCATAGAGACTGAATTCTCCTCTGAGTGGTGCAATGATCTATGTGATAGAGCCCTCACAAATCAATAGAAATAATAATAGCTTTGTTCCACACACCCACAGTACTGATGAATCTAAAATTCAGTGCAACATGAATGGTTTTTAAATAATATAAAGCTTAATTTCCCATATGTACACAGATTATATCCTGCAGACCTAAAAGGCTAAACCATGCACTCAACAACTGTTAAAACATCACCAAAATCCACCCTTTTGTCATCCACCAGTCTTTGTTTTGACTCATCAAGTCAAAACAAAGACTGAGGCTGAGCCTCATCAAGTAGGCTCAGCCTACACCCTCAAAGTGTATTTGTTTAGCCGTGGATCTCATCTGATGAGACATAAGGTGGTAATTGGATGAAGTCTGTGATCAGATGTTCTCTTGGGGAAGCTAATTCCACTTTTTCTGACCTGTCTAATCCGCTAAAACCAAGCTGTGGTTAATGTGCTGCTGTACCCCAACCACCTGCTCTGAGGTGTGTGGAAAGCCAAACAGCTGTAAAGGGAAAGCTAAAAGGGATGCACAAGGTTGTGCTATCTTGAAGCACCTCGGAAGGATGTGACAGGCACAGTAGATGCGGTAGATGCACGATAGATGCATCTGCTACCTTTATGCATGAATACTGGACCGCAAGTAAATAGAAAATACATTTTCACAATTATCAGAGCAGAGGTCATATACAGAATGGATATCACATAGCGTCCCTTCTGACAAAAATCGTTAATCTGACTGTAATAGTTCCCATTTACTGGAATGTCTGTTTTTTCCACCACAGGGAAACAGCTAACAGAACATTATAACATTACAGCATAAAGTGACCACATTTGCTGCCTGAAGTATAGGATATATTTTCCTTTTGGGAAAATGCTCTCGTTTGGGGGAGGGGTGTAGAACTGTTGCAGATGAAAGTGTGTGTAAATACATGTTAGCGTTTTCTAGCAATTTCCTCATTTGTATCTCAAAGATGATAGATATCTTTAAAATCTGACACACAATGGTCACTGTCAAGTAAGTTGGCAATCCAAATGGACCACCTGCCTCCTCTCAGAGTCCCAACCCTGTAATTGTGCACTGATCTGACAGACAGCTACATTATGATCATATGAAACAGAGTTAATCATGCTTTCCTGTCTCATTCATCTGCACCAATGAATTCCCTCCATGCAGAATTAAAGGACTTTCTGCTTCTGTGTCATGAATGAGGAAAAGTCTTCTGTGTCCCGTTTTTCAGCGAGGAGCAAAAGGCTTTTGGGTGTGCTCAGATGCAAAGATCACACGAGAACCTTTGCATAATTTTAGTAACAGTAAGGTTTATTACCCCTTTTCCTTTCAGCAAACCACTGCAATCACAGACCTTCAGATATAAAAGTGATTACAAACCTCCGGCGCTGCCCTAGGCATGTTCATTATATTAAGCCTGTCTTCCTTTATAACTACTCTCTCCCAAGAAATTTGTAGGCAATTAATTAAATTCCCATGTCCGTGCCTGGCAGTCATTAGTCTAATATCAGCTTTCAAGGGAGCTCATAGGCGGCAGTCGCCGTGCCAGGTCACAGCCCCAGAGGCAGCGAACCTCAATAAAGCCCCCAGCCTCACGTTCATCCTCCGTCTCTCCTTTTTTTTGCCATTCATGCTGGCATCAGCAACCTGATGCCAGCATTATGCTTGACTGATGTGGAGAGACAGAGCAATTTCCTGAGACACTTAACACCAGGTCACATGGGGTTGAAATACGATAGACAGATACAGCTATTCAGACGTGGCTCCTCAAATTGATGCCAACCCAGATGTTATGTCAATGACTCAGGGTGAGAAAAACACTTTCTCTGAGTTCATAGAGATGTACTTCGGTTTTGAATGATGGCAAAATTACACCTTGAGTGTGCTTTCAATTTGCACGACTGAATGAGGTATAAGAGACCCATCATTTGAGCAGATATTCAAATACATTCATAACTGCCTCATATAAAAGACTAAATATGGAAATTACCTTTGACTGCCAGATGTTTCCTCTGTGTAACAGAAGTCATTACCATCACATTTAGTACTTTATTTACAAAGTGCCTCACATTAAGAGGGGAAACATATTCCTTTGTGGACTCAGTAACAGTGCATTACACACAGATAATGATGACTTTGTTATGCTGTGGTCTGGGAGAGCCATTTCCTAGCTACACTAACTACAAATGTCAGGCCTGACAGGCAATTACAGGAGTCTGATTACTCCTGCCCTGCTATCAGTCCAATCTAAGAAACCCTGGCATGGTGAGGAGCTGAAGGTAATTTTCCCTTGGGCATAAAACAAAGCCACAAACTCGGCTATTAAGTGCCTAGCAGGCTCTGTCCAAGCATGCTGAGGTTTGAGTGACATGCTGTCGATATCCTGCATCCTCGAGTCACCTCAATTGTCAGATGTCTCAAGTCTGAAAATGCTGCACTCAACAACTGATAAAATCAGAAAATTACTCGACAATTGAAAGACAGTCAATTCTCAATTGAGACAGATCTCAAAGCTGCATACTAAAATATGAATTAAAAAAGGGAATCCAGCAGGTTTTTAGAGGTTAAGCACTTTACAAAATGTATGTAAATACATGTTATTGTAATAGCCTAATAGTATGAATATATAAAAATGTTAGTCTGTCCACCTGTAAAGGTTCAAATGCATCTGATATTAAGAGCATCATGAAAGTACAACTGCTCCACCTGCTGGCAAAATTAATTTACACATGCAAAAATAATAAATGAAACAACTTATCAGTATCTTAATTACTAAAGTTAGTTACTACTGTAAAAAATCAATAAATTAGATTCTTTAAAATAATTTTTGGATTACATTGATGGTTAAAACCGAGTGAGTTTCCCAGCTTTAATGGTAGTAACTAACCACTATTTTGGCAGGAAGCTATGGTTTATTTTTGATGTAAGGGCTTATTCATTTAGCAGATGTTAAAAAAAAGATATATTTAAATACAAACGCCTGTAGGAACTTAACATCTTTCAAACTGGCAATTTACAGAAAACAAAATTCACAGCCAGATCAAAATATTTGAAAATTGCAGAAGATGGAGGTATTTTACCTGCAGGCCCCCTAAGCTACGTGTAGTAACAGCAGTGTGTGTTGCTGGTAACCAAGACAAAAACAGAAGGAGAAAGAAATGAGAGTAAATCTCCAGGGGCCTTAATCATCATGTCAAGAATAGTGATTGTGATATACAGAGAGATGCAGCGCTCCTGAATGTCTCACCGAACAACAATAACAGCGCTGTAGGCACAATTCAGGTGCTAATATTCTATACTCGACTTCAGCTCCATAAAGGAAATGGGCACATACGCAAAGATGACAGTCGGTTACATGAACAAGCCTGATGAGAAAAGCACCATGTCATTTCACAGGGATTTGAGCAGAATAAATACACAGCAATATCCCCTCGAGGGCTTATCATACCTTGAGAGTATGATGAAACCTCCTGCAATACAGTGGCTCATTTTTCCACTACAAACTCAGGTTATTTGCTCCAAATCATGCAAGATATGCAACAATGAGAACAAGTTTCAGGTTTTACACACTTTATTCCTAAAACATTAGCTGCACCATCCATAGCGGCACACAATTGTATGTACATTTATATACACACAATTCTCTAAATCTGTAATATAAAATATATATATATTCCGACAATGTACCTCTTGTCCTCTTATTTGAACACATTAAATTGCTGTACAGGAATTTTGTAGCAACAGCCTATCTTAAAGTCCCCACCACACAAAGGTAAGAACATGAGCTCTTGTATACTTCAACTGTACATTGTTGACAGTAAAAATTGTGGAGAAAATATTTCTCTAAATATTCCTCTAAAATCAACCTACAGCAAATTCACTTGTCGGTTCTGTAATTAAGACAATTACATACATGACAAACCATTTTTATTTCACTGGAAAGGCAATGAGCGCTTCCCTGTGTTTAATATAATATAAAAGATTAAGAAATTACACATTTAAAAAGTTACAATAAATAAGATATATGCAGGCATTTCAACTTGATAAAATGTGACCTGAACTGCTCTTTCAGGCCGTTATTTTAACAGGACATAAGTTCATTCTGATGTACTACTTCCTCATCCTCCAGTTGGTTTGAGATGGACACTTGGCATAAACTGGGCAGCCTGGCATTGCCCTTAAGTGCGCTGTATGACTGAAGTAGGGCTGTCCACAGGCCTGTGGCGGCAGTGCAGTGATGTGGTTCGAGTGGGGTCTGCTGTGAGAAACCATGGCAACAGTTGTGCAGGACCCCTTATTTGTTAGAGCATGTTCATAATGAAATTGTACATTTGGTTGAGCACAACAAAGTGCACAGGCAGACAAGAGCGCCGGTCCTGAGTTGCTGGGTCACACGTCAGCCACGAGAGGGCGTTGTACTGCTCCAGCACAAATCTGTGAAAACATATGCTGACTGTATAAATAATGTAAGCTTTTGCTGCCCTATTTATTCAATAATGTTTAGTTAAAAAACTCATCTTATTCTGTTCTGTGTAATTTCTTGTTCTTAAGATCAGAATGGTTGGAATTTTTCTAACAATTTTTGTACTATCCATAATTATTATATAGTATCTACTGAAGAGTTCTCTAATTTCTCTAGTTCTCTAATTAATCAGTTGACAGTCCTGATAGAAATAAGGTGTAGAGGTGAGAATATGGAAGATACCTGAGCACATCTGAGGTATGAATGGAGTCCAGAGGGTGAGAGTGTTTACTGTGAAGCAGCTCATCTGACTGCACTGATGAAACATTAAGGTGCAGAGAAGCCTGAGAGGAAGACATAGAGACACATTAATTAGACGTGACCTCTGCAGCTATGTTGGTTAGATTAGCTTTATTATCCAAAACACAATTCATAATGTTAGCTGAAATGTAATCTCCCTGGAGGGATATAATGTTCTGAGAATGTTTAGTTAAAAAGCTCACCTTCAGGAACAGAGGACATTGGTTTTTTGCCTGTGGACAGGAGGACCAGAACCAGTCAGGCAGTGGACCTGCTTTAGCTGTTGACACAAAGTAGCCCAGAGCCATGGGCTGCTGCGAGATATTTGGAGACTCATCATGTGACTCCATTCTTTCTGTGCTCTGACCCTGCAGATGGGAGAGATGGGAAGAGTGTCAATTTCTACTCTCTATTTGCACAGCAACGGAGGCTTAAAAAAATGGTGTGCATTTGGAATTGGGCTCAACCAATGGTGTTTGTTGGAGGTGGGTTTATCTGTTCAGCAATCAACCAATGGTGTGTGTTTGTAGTGGGGCTCTCTATATTTGGCAGCCGACGACAGAAGAGAAACCTAGTAAAATTTGTGAGGATAGATGGGTTTACCTTGCTGCCATCTCCTCCATGATGGTAGTGTGAGCCTGGCGAATGCACTGGAGAGGTGGTGGGTGAATTACGTATAATGTTGATGAGATCAGGATCAACCAGATCATTCTCTGACAGCATTTCCAAGATCACATCCATGCCCCCAATATCATCTATCTTATCTGAACACAAGACACAAGCACAGTCATTTAATCACTCCATTAGAAGCACTATAGTAAATATAGACGAACTACAGCTAGATCTGCTAAAGGAGGTGCTTTTGAAAATGACTGACCGTTGATAGTACTAAAGGCCTGAAGGCCAGCAGATGTGGGGAACACCAGGATGTGAGTACAGGAGGTATCCTGAGGAGTGTTTAACTGAGACGTCTGCATGTTCAGGGTTGTGCTGCGGCCAAACACAGAGCCTGTGGACACGGAGTCTATGGACAGACAGATAGAGATGGTAATCATTACCTTTTTGTTTAAACTTCCTTGCTGTTTACGGCCTACATATGTGAACCTCACAGTTTTGAAATATTTAGTGCTTTAGTATAATTATATAATTATATATATTGAGGCTTAGTGATTTTGCTATTTGGCAAAATCTGCTGTAAAAGTCTGCATCACTGATTAATGACAAGGAACAAGGAAAAAGTTGGGAACAAGGAAGAATTTTTCCTCTCTGTGTGAGATCTCCAGATTAATTACCAGGCATGATGACAAAGGAAGCCTGGGGCTCCATGGCAACTAGACAGGTACTGAGGATGCTGGGACTGTCAGCGGCAGAGATACCACACATCCTGCACATTTCCTTCAGTCTTCTGCTGAGAGACTGTAAGTTCCGCCTACTCAACAACATACTCCAATCTGATTGGAAAAACAGATTGAAAAAATTTAGTTCAAAAGGCAAGATGGCAAAACGTTTAGAACAATTACAAAACTTAAAGCAAAACCTACCTCGTAACTCCCCATGACCTATCCTTCCAAGCCGGCCAATCACGATACGCCAAGGCAGCGAGGTCATCTGCACGAGACCGAGGCACCACTCCCACAGTTTCTGAAGGCCAAGCCGTCGTGCAGAGCCCTTTTTCCTCCGAGCTCTGTCAATGTGCACAAACACCCCAGTCACACATTGAAAACTGGGCTTGAGCAAACTAAAAAACTATATTCTGATCTATCACCTGTTGGGTACATCAATGCTGATGATGCAGGTTTCCAGCAGCTCTCCATATTGGTCAGTGCATGAGGCCAGGAGACATCTCTGGTCATGTGACAAGCAGTAGGCCACAAACAAAATGTTGTATTTCTGTGCAGCCTCTCCGAAAGTCTCTCCCAACTCTGTCTGCTTATCTTTCACTGGAGCCAGAATGAATGGCGGCGCATAAAAACGTAAACTCTCTGGTCTCTGTGAAGGGAGATTCAAGAGGTCACTGGAATACTTGATTCTGATCAATACTTGATATTGATTTAAATATTCCAAAGTTAAATTGTATAACTGTTGTCCCAGACAACCAAGTTCCTTTATTTTTCTTATTTTGTCTGGGTCTTGATCACATTTTGGAGATATCAACTGTCTGATTGCCAATTATGCTTTAAGTAATTAATCTATTGTCAGTTATAGTTATTAATAACTTCATGTACCTCTGGGTTCTGTAGTGCAGTGTCAATGGCCTGGCCAGGGCCAAAGCCTGTTAGCGTTTTGACATTAGTGGAGGTTGGCAGACACCGCCTGCACTGAGTGTAAACTGAAAAAGCCAAAGACTTTAGATGTTGTGTGTAAATGTGGCACTCCTCACTCCAGACGGGCTGCAGCAAGAACTGGCTGGGTATTATCTGGAATAAGATGAACGCAGTACGTTTAGACCAAAACACCACTTGGAATACCATTTTGGAAGTACCAGAATGTTCTGCATGGTCTTACCTGAACATATACAGCATTCCTGATGTGGGGAGGGAGAAACTGAAGCATTTCTAGAAAACAGCGAAGGAGCCCCAGTGTCCACACGCTGGAGCTGGTCCCTGTCTCCTCATAGCTGAAGGGGTTCACAATGTAGATCACTATGGCAGGAGGGTGGATGACAACATGCGAGTCTCCACCAGTTACCACACCCACCTTCTCTCGTTCCATCGTGCTGTCAAACAGATAAATCATGGATCAGAGGACTGTATGAAAAAGTCTGCTTGGAGCTTAGAAGTTATAGTTTAATATTAGGTGTGATATTTTGAAGTCTTTGCTGACAATATACATTATACATATAACAGTGCACATTTTTGACAGAATTGGTAAGGTAGATCTATTTCCAGAAACCAGTTTAAAGTGTCTGTTACCTTTCAACAGGCTCAGATGGAAGCTGAGATTGGCTGGTTGCTGATGTTCCATCTCCCAGAGTTCCTACGTTCTGAGCACCACTCTGCTGGCTGGACTGCAAGCCCTGAGCCCCAGAGGGAGGGAGGGAGTTGGGCTTGACAGACGGTAGGATGCCGTTGCTCTGAGAGCATGAAGAGGAGGAGGAGGAAGAGGTTGTGGTGGTACTGGTGTTTGTGTTGGAGGTGCTGTTGGTGGAGGGGGTGGTGTCGTTTTGAGCCGCGGTGGGGTTACTGGAGCTGGTAGAGTTTCGCTGAGAAAGCAGAGAGCTGTCCAAAGACTGGGCTGCCAGATGTGAAGCTAAGAGAAGAAAAGAAGAAAATATTACAAAATCTTCTGCTGGAGAATTTAATTTAATTTACCATGATGCTGGAGGACAGAAATCTGATGCACCCTTAAAACGTACCCAATTCGTTCCTGCACACTTGTGCATAGAGTCTAAGCTTTGTGAAGGCCTCGCTGCTGCTATTGTTGATGTGTTTTGGGAGCCAGTCGTTGAGAGGTTGGTCTGTTATAGACTTAGCTGCAGTGTCGCTCACGGTTACGATGCCATCGGCGTATAACTTGGTGATGGGCCGGTGCTGACCGAGTCGACAGGACTGCAGAAGAATAACACATAAGACAAGGGAAAGCTCAATTTCTGCTTATGTAAAATAAGTACGCACGTACATGTGCTTATTAAACAACACCCAGTGTGAGTTAAAAGAAACCAGAGTTTATTATTGTATGTACCCTTACCTCATACACAGCTGTCAAGTCTCTAAAGAACGTTCTGGCTCCATTTAGCAGAGCCTCGTTGTCAGGGCACACCACCAAATACCCGATGTCCCGCTGCGAACCATACGGGTCCAGCAGAAGCTTCTCCCAGTAAGGCAGAGCAAAAGGCGACAACACCACAAAGTCATGCTCATAACCCATCAGTAAGGTGGGGATTGGTAGAGGCTCTGGAGACTCATCAGTACCTGACAGATGAGAATAGGGCACATGCTGAATTGTGCAAAAGAATTTGAAAAAGGAAAAAGTTTGGCTTTTGTCCCCTGATGCTTACCGTAGGACCCTCTGCCAGCCATCTTGTGGAACTGCTGCCAAGTGAGGGGGCCCTGCACTCCCCAGGAACGCACAGACCTCTTCTTCTGAATGGCATCCTGCAATACAGGCTGCAGTGACAGCAGCATCCGGAGCACATCCTGGGAGAACAGCATGCTCATGTCCAAAGCTGAAAGAACAAGACTCATGTTTTATAAACACTTCACACAGATCTGTGTAAAAAACAGCTTGAGCAACTGAGTTGGTATGCTGGTAGAAAGTGACAAAGGTCTGCACAGTTAAGTTAAAGCCAAAACCTGGGCTGTGAGAGGCCCCATGACCTGACTTAATTGCTACTATCAAATGTTAAAAATGACTGACTATTTACTGGGTCAAAAAAAATGTAAGTTTCTGGGCCTACTGCAATCAATGCATTAGTGCATGTTACTCCAAATAAAGTTCTTCATAATTTTGTTAAGAACTTATCAGATCTTAACATAACACCTGAGACAGGATTTTTCTGTTATATGGCCTCAGGAGCAGAATTAAACAGCCCTCTAATACATGAAACATGATTGTCAGGTCCTGTCAGGCCTGGGTCAGATAGCATCCTTCTAGAACTTGCAGAAATCTGTCTAAAAGAAACATGTAGAATGCATAAACCTATTTATAAACATCATGAGAGGTCTCACCGTTGCGTTTTGCCCAGTGATGTAAACAGGAGCTCTTGACCAGCGTCTCATCAACTTTCCCTCCAGACATGTTGTCCATGAACTGCCTGCCGTGCTCTAGAGCCATGTAGCAGTCATTGTAATAGTCCCTCTCCTCCAGACGCATGGGTGGCTTGAGACTCAGATGCTCTGGTCTGATGATGGGGGAGAAAGGGTTAGTGCACAGGTCCTGAAGCAGGAGGACAAGATTATCCGGAACCTGCTCGATAAGGACCGCCCCTCTCTGCAGTGAGGCTGCTCGCACAGCCTCAAAGTGCTTCTCCACATCCCGGCCAGCATCCGAACCCCGTCCCATAATGTCCAGCTCATCCTCCAGAAATAGACCGGAGCCATTGCCATACCGACGGTTCATAACCGCGCTAAAACCGCAAGAGCAGGGATCCATACCAAAGCACTGTGAATCCATGTTGGGGTCGCTTATGTAAACACCCACATCCGCACCTGTGATGTTCATGTTACAGACGCAAATGCAACAGCTGTCAAAGTTACAGTCCTTGAAGAGGTTCATGACCGACTCAGACAGGATCAGGGTGACGTACAGGCTGTGTGCTTCCGGGACAGAGGGCACGGTGGCCGGCTCCACAGAGTTTAGGGGTCTGCAAGTGGAGGGTGTAGAGGCAGGCGAATAGAGGTCAGAGTTCTCATATTTAAGTGAGCCCTGAACACTGGCAGGGCCTCTGGGGGTACGTGGGGTCCTGGGAGTCCGCGGAGTAGGGGCAGAGAATCGAGGAGTTGCGGGGGAGGGCAGGATGCCAGCGCCGCTGTTGCTAGGTGGGGCACTGTTGGACAAGAAGGTGTTGTGTGCCTGAGGGGTGCAGCTCTGGTCCTGCTCAGCTGCACTTCCCACACTGGGGATGTTACTATCAAAGAAGAGAAACAGTCACATACTGTGGCTTACAGTATTTAAACACTTAAGTCAGGCTCAAAAATGAATGCAATTGTACTAGAAAATAACTTCATTAGTTAAAAGTACAAAAGGCGGCTTTGAAAAGTTAAGCAAGGAAAAGTGAAGTATTCTGATGGTTGAGGATGCCTGGCATCAACACTGTGGACACATTCCTGAATTAAGGCTGCACTGTCATTAATATTGAATGGCTATTTCAGGCTGGCAGCTGCTTGGCCACAAACAGCAGTGAAGAGTGTGTTCTGTGCTTGTTAAAAAACTGACCTATTTACTTCAACCACCACCTGCTACACATACAAGATTCCCATCCCAAATTTGGTGAATAAATCTTTTTAAAAGTCTTTAAGGCTTGTAGACAAGCCAACGAAAGTTTGAATTAATCAATGCCTGTTTTTTGTGACAAATACGTTTGCAATGCATGAATATAAAAGACTGTTTTCTAAACAATAATAATGAACAAAACAAAATAAGGTATTTAAACAAACACAAGCATTGCTAAAAATCCATTCGTGAGTAAGACTCACTTGAGTTAAGACTCGGAAAAAAATAATTTCTTGGCAGGTTTACCTGTCCTTGTTGAGGAAGGTCATGGCTGCCATTGGCTGCATCATCTCAAGTTTTCCGAGTGTCCAGCTGGGCTGGTAAACACACTCCTCTGGAAGCTTGATGGGAAGCAGACACTGGCTGGGCAGCGTCTTCAGCGGGGCGTAAAGGGAACAGCCGATGAGAGCTTGGCAGGACTCTGGCTTAAACACATACGAGAAGTCCTGCAAATATAATCAAGAACAAGCAATTGAAAAAGAGTCACGCAACATGAGAGAAAACTTTCTATGCTTACAATTCACAGCAGTAATGAAGTTGTACCCTGATCTCTGAGGGTTTGGGGCTGCAGAAACCCTCCTCCACCTCCATCTTGAAGTTGCCGCTGATGGTCGCCCCATCCAGGAGAGAGAGTCCTGATGCTGACTCCATGTTGCTGTATTCTTTACTGCCCATGTTCATGGGAGAGTAGCTGTGCTGATCCAGTGATGGAGGGGTTGGGAACTGGTGCAGGACTGTAGAGTCTAGAACAACAAACAAGCACACTGAAGGAACACGATTTTGGCACCTTATATAGAAAATAGGTAACAGATGCTGGCTTTGTCTTTAAAGGTCTCTGTGAAAATTTGTGCAGTATGCTAGCTCTTGGATTTGTGTGCACTATAGTGGTCATGCCATAAGCACAAGCTGCGGCATTGAATTCTTGCATGAAGACCAGAATTCCAACTCTAAGATCATTTGTTATTATGAACTTACACATTCTAAAGTAATATGTCCACACAATTCCAGTAATAACAGTTATTAGAAAAGATCACTCAAATCAGCAGGGGCAATTCAGCAGGGGTCATGATGTAGGGCACATACAAGACAGGGGGTCTGGCACCGCAGGTTTAGCTTCTTTCCCACCAAACTTCTCCTCTGTTCCACCAGCAGTTCTCCTGGATCCAGGCTGTTTGGAGCAAGACAAAAACAGGCGGTTCATTTTAATTGCTGTAGTATTTTCCTAGTTCAGCAAATAAAGAACTTTATGACCACCTAAGAGTTTTTCTAATGAGGCAGGAGATCCAGGAACAAAGCGAGAAGAACAAACCACTTCTTTCATTAGGCACAGAGATGCCTCAAATTGGTGACTGGTGATTTGAAATTGGTCATTTTATACATGTATATATCTCATTTATGAGACTGTTGCATTAAGGAAGGGTTGAATGCTTAAGTGCGGTGTTTTAATGTTAAGGAGATTCAATCCAGAGCTGCGAGTACTGACCGTGAGATCATCTTCGTCAGAGTTGAAGAGGTTGTCCAGATCATTAATGGACACAACCAGGTCTGTCTCATGGATCAAACTGGTGGTGGGAAGAGGTTTACTGCCAGATGACCCCCGGTCTTCTGTATGCAAACAAGCAAATGGTGTGGAAAAAAAGGTGTGTTGAAGGAGAAACATCTTCTTACAGTATTTGTGGTATCTTTTCCTTGTTTAACTGCCTTCTGTTTTTTCTGATATGTGAAGTTGACTAAACGTACGCGTTGTGTAAATTTGTAGGATGATTCAGCCAAAATGTGTAAAGACTGTAACTGCAACAGAATTTCCATACTTTTGAAGTAAACACTGTAGCTGCTAGTTACTTTATCATCAATAAAGTATATTATTTATAGGTATGCAGGTTTGTAGTGTAAATACATTATTGTAAAACAGTACAAATATAATACTGCTCTTTAACCTGTGATGCCTTGAATTACCCACAGTCAACAAATTTTTGGAAACCACAGCAAAACATTTTTTTAGAAATAAACTTCCACTTTTAGAGTATCACACTCACCGTCAGGTGACAAACCCTCATCATCCCTCTGAAAGTAAAAAAAAAAAAAAATTGATTAACAAAGAATTAATGACTGTTCCTATATACACAAACACAAGGAAAGAGGCATCAGTTTCTAACAGCATCACTGCCTGACCTTAATTCTCTTCCCTACCTCCCTCTCTGCTCCATTCTTTTTCTTTTTCTCGGTGAAGGGGAACTCCTCGTCTCCTTCTACAAAAGCATACGGATCAGATTCTCGATCCTGGTCTCCATCACACACAGCTGTGAAGAGATGCTGATTCTTCTTCTGCTCGTACATCTTCACTCGATCTTCTGACACCTTTAGAGGCCTCTTGGAGGAGGACATAGTCCTGCAAACCAACACCCCACACTGTCTCATATCCATAATTATTTTAAAACAAATTTAAAGTTTTACCTGATATACTTGTTTGTTTTTTATATCCAGATGGCATCAGCACAGCAATTACATTTCCAATGGTAACTTGCTAAAGACTTATTTTGGTTACAGTTAACTCATTTGACCACTGCCTCCTCCACTGAATTATTTATCTGTCTGACTCAATGTTACTAGGTCACAGTGCACTACATAAAGGCCAAGTAACAAGGTCTTATTCAGTACTTTTGCCTCTGCAATCCACTAGCTGCAAACAAGTAGTTTTCACAAACTACCAGTGCGGAAAGCAAGAATCTTTTCAGAAAAGCATCTGTTGTTGTCAACCACCATTTGAAAAACGACTTGCAAAAACGCCAAAGTAATGTTCTTTGTAAGAGCGAAACCTGCCTTTTACAGCTTGCAGTTAGGATGTTGAAAGGCCAGCCTATTTCTCAGGCAAGTTAAAAATCCTCCTTTCACAAAATTGCAAGGCCATGTTTTGAATAGTAAGTCAATTGAGTTTCTAAAAGGAGCCATTCTGCCTGCCAGATGACAGCTGCTAGAATCCAAGTGGACAAAAACAACCTATTTTCTTACATTTCACTAAGCAGAAAATGTTTGTGTAATTATTATAATTAGTACACTGTCATAATGTAGTGCAAGGTACTCACTCTGTAATAGACACTACACCATCCAGGCCTCTGTCCTCAAACTGTGTGGCCACAGGAAGCTGAGGCGTGTGGAATTGTGTGTTCTTCCCACAAGGCACCTTAAAGTACTTCCAGGGATTGTGTGTTGTGTCTGGACTGGGGGTGATGGCGGAACCCACGTACATGGCAGGTTCTAAGGACTCTGGGTATGTTGGTGTGTAGGGTGGGGGCAACAAATCATGCTGAGAATCTTCTGAGGGTTTCTCGGGTATCAGGCAGGGTTCGGAAGAAGGAGGGTAGAAATGTTGATGAAGGGTAGAAGAGGAATTTTTCAAGCTGTTGGCCGCCTCGTCCCCACCCTCACAAGGGTGCGGGCTGAGTGGAGGAGGTTGAGGGGAACTAGCAATCCCTTTGGTGGAGTTGTGCAACATTGGATTCTTGCTGGAGGTGACTTCGGCATGGTGGAGATTGGGGTAGCGGGTGTCCTCATGGCCCTGCAGACACAGCCTGTGAACGCTGTCTTCCTGCTCCAGGTTCGGCTCTTCACACAGAGAGCTGCGGTGGTGGAAGGGTGTCTGGGGCCTCTTCTGCTGCTTGTCCCCCTTTTCCAGCTTCTCAGCCATCTTATGTTTGGTGGAGGGCTGAGAAGGTTGACCAACAGATGGAGGTTGGCCTGGGGTGTTACATGCACGCTGCTTCTGGTTTTTAAGCCTGGAGGAAAAAGCAAAGCTATAAATTTAATTGTCTGGCTTCAGTTCATTCACAGACTCGGTTAACCATGTCATTTGTTAGAAACAAATGACAAGTTTGTAGCAGATGTACCTTGAACAATTGCACTGGGTCCGTTGAGATGGCTCAACAAATTCCCAAACAAAAGCTTTGTCAGTTTCCTCCTCACATACTGCATTGGACATGGTTGAGAACTTCCTCCTGCAAAAATAAACCACAATACTTGAAGTTGTTTTGTTCTCATTCAATAAATTTCCATTGATGGGTCATTTGCTCTGGGTGATCAGTCAAGTTGACAAGTAGCAGTTTGTATTCATACTTGTTCTGGGCTTGGTTAATATTGCACTCGTGCCAGCCTCTCTCCACCATTTGGCTGGCCAGTCTGCGAGGGATCTTGCCTCCGTGATGGCTGCTACTGTCCATGCTGAAGGCGCCTGACATTGCTGAGAGTTTCACCCACTTCTGGGCAGGCTGAAGAACTACAGTGAAAGAGAGAAAGAAACATTATTACTGATGCCTACAGACTAGCACACAATAGCAACTGAGAATGTAAGTGCTTTTGACTGTTAAACAGAATGTGAGAAAACAGACTGACATTTAAAGACAGCACAAAATTAAAATTGATTCACTTAAAAAGAGGCTTTTTAAATATTTCCTCATGGATTCAGAATTATGGAAAAGATAGTGAAGGTCATACCTGACTGGGCCTCCTCAGGTGAGGTGGGAGGAGTCAGAGTGACTGAAGAGATGGCAGTATCTCCATGAAGGACATGACTATGCTGACCACCAGAAAAAGAGCCTGAAGAGGTGGAGGAGTTTGCTGTAGCCATGACTGGGATGTCAGACTGGGCCACCAGAACCAGGCTGGCTGGGTACACCATTCTTACTCCAGCTGCACCACCAACACAAATGATTACTCACACCCATGACAGATCACTTTAGACAACACGTTTCAACCAATCAGTTTCCGACTCACCAACAACAACCTCAACAGCAGCCAAAGAATCGTCCTCCCAATCAAGGTCATCCATCTTGTCCTCTGCGACCTCCTTGGTGTTGGGACCTATGGGATAGAACTGCTTCCATTCTTCAATTAACTTCTGTGTCGGTGGGTCTGAGAGCTTGAAGGACTGGCCTGTCAGAGACCCACTCAAGCCGTACGGGGAGAGAATCACTGTGGGAAAACAGTGTATGATATTAGTAAGTTTAATGGGATGAGTGATACTACTTGGCAGGTAAAGCCTCTATGTTCACCTTGTGGTAACGTGAGAATAAAACTCTGGACCACAAAACAAAACAAAACCATAAAACGAAAGTAAAGAGCTGTGTTTATAAATGCATTCACTTTTCAAGACAAAACAATGACTTACAACACAGAAGCCAAGATAAAATTTGGCATATCTCAACTCTACATTATTGGAGTAATAAAAATTAAATGAAGGTAATCATAATCAGCTCATAAAGAATATTCAGTGATTATAAAAAAGTACCGGCTACTATATCAGTCAATTCTCATAAAGATAAACACAACTTAAAGGGACTTTTGGCCCCAGTACATGACAATAAAGTAGGAAGGAGTTTATTGTAATTGGAATAAGACTCAGTCGCATTTGGCGTTGAGCCATTGTTTGCAAATGTATATAACAAAAGTCTAACATAAGCATTAGACTCTTCTCAGGGAAAGCAGTACTAACTCAAGCCAGACAACGGAGAAAAACCCCTGTGAATGAGCTCTGCCAAAGTCAGTCTGCAGTCATAACAGTGAAAAGAACTGCAATATAAAATCAGTCAATCAATGACTGAAAGACGGTTATAATGCAAATAACCCTAATATAAAGTGGTTTGTCTGTGCGATCCTGAAAAAAAAATGTTTGTGCAAAAGGGGGAAAACAAGGGAAGGTCTTATCTTAAAGGAAAATTCATGTTAAATATTTGAGCCCTATTGAGAGGATCTGCTTTTTAGGTTAAACCTTTTTTTTCTTTATAATCCACTGAACATTATTACATATATTAAAGGTTTAAAGATAATGTAATTCATGGCAGATGTATATATTTTACCTGTGATAAGGCTAATGGTTATTTTACTGTATTTATCAGGGTTAACCTACAAATATCACAGTTAATCAAAATGCCAGACTCTCTCTATGCGAGAGTGTTCATTTTTCATAAGGGCAAGTACAAAACAGAATCCAGCTTTTAGACCAAGCTTTGACCTCCATGAATAATGGACCATGTTATCAGTTGAAAATGTGTTACGTTTGAATGATTTCTGATTGTAGATTAAAATCACTGACTTTGCCTTATATAATTCACTAAAACTGCTAGTATTTGCTCTTATCATTTTAATACATTAAAAATGTTACTAATATGTTATTTTAAAGGTCCCTGGTTTAACCAAGCCAAATGCTGGTGCCACCTTTCTTACATGTAAACCGTTCTCATATGTTAGACTGAAGCCTTGATTTTTACAAAGTGAGGTAAGAGTGGAATAATTTCTTTTGGTAATCAGAATACCACAGATGCTGCCAAGACATCTTAACTTGGTTAACATTTAACCCACAATATTCCTCTAGGAATGGATTTAGGACTGATGTGGATCAGCCATGCTGCAGGAGGACAGGCTGCGGAAAAGTTACATCTTGTGCGGGATAAAACATACAGTTCTGAGCGTGAATGTAAGTCGCAGGCTTGTGAACTCAGCACCCTGGAGGGAGCAGTGGTGATGTAACAGAGCTGAAAGCTGGAGAAGCAGCCATTCTGGAAAACACCTCATCAGGGCCACAGTGGGGCCACACTGAGATAATGATTACCACAAGAGGAGCAGCGTCTCAGAGGTGTTAACATGATGAAGGCCTTACATTACTGCACCCTTAAGCAGAGGAAGAAAACATGTGTTTGCCAGCATTCTGACTGCTTAGAGGCAACTGCAAACCACAAAAAAGAAAGCAGAACAAAGGGGAGGGCTTGTCATCTTTTTACTTTAAGCACCAAACCGTGAAATTTCCCTTTATGTATACTCACATTATGTGCTTTATGGTCAGCACAAAGCTTTCCGGTGTTTGTCAAAACAATACAATGTGATTTCTAGTTTTTTATTCTCAACACCGAAAATGAAGAGTAAAAACTTTTTAGCATTTGGACTATAGGCCGACTTCTATTACAACAGCATGAATTCCATGTATTTTCCAGATTTTTGACTCTAGGCATAAAGCCTGATCCACAACAAAAAAGTCAACCTGCACACTCCCAGAAATAGGAGCTTGTCATTTTGAAAAATCTCTTGCCATTTGTGTGTGCAATAAGCATCAGACAGTCTGTGAATGGTCTGAGGCTGGGACTAAAACAGCATGTTAATTTTCCAGACAGGATGCATATCTTGTTGGCATGCCCACACAGATTCTGTGCCTGCAGAAACTGCTGCAGATTTCCTCAGAATTGGAACGCTCATTCACAAAGTTTTACCCTGCAGAAGCATTAGATATATTTTGGCTAATGAGATTGTGCTATCAGCTGCAATACTGAACTCAGACTGTAGGCATTTAGCTCCATTTAACAGATTTTACAATATTTGCATTCCACAGATTTTCTCAGAAATCAGCATATAAATGCCAAAAAGATTCATAGATTTCCTACTTAATCCCAAAGCTCCTACCTTGCACAGAGTTTCTGCTCTGCTGGGCCATCGTCAGGTGGTCCTCACTCAACAGGTAGACAGGCTGGTGCTGGTTGATCTCCACGCTGGTGCACACATTACTGTCTCCATGTACGAAGAACATGAAAGAGCAGGACAGGTGTTCACTGTAGGAAAAGAGGAACAAATGGTAGATTACTTGAGGGCTTTGGAACTACATCTTGAATGAAAGTGGCACAATTCCTGGAGGTCTGTGGGAATGATGTTTTGACAGCTGAGGTCATCACAGTGTGATTACGGGCTTAAAGTCTTGACCAGGAGAACTGTGAAGATGGATAGGAAATACTAGAGCGGTACTTATGTCAACACGAACATGTCTATGGAGGAGTGATTACAACTTATGAGATCTGTCTCTTAACTTCAGCTTTGGGGCTTTTGAAGTGTTTGAATAAATCTTCACCTGCATAATGAAAGTTTAACACTCAAAGTTGTTCTGTAACAAATTCTGTAAAATAACGCAACACCTGCAAGTGTGTGACCCGCAGGCTAGAGTAAACAGCTGTTACAGTGCAACCACGCATGCAGATAATAAGCGATAAACATGAGAGAATACAGAGCGCAACACTGACTGCCTAATTTTCAGGACAGATTTTTGGATGCATTTTCCCATTTATTTTTTCCATTGGGGTTTTCGCCAGCTCCAAAATGTATCACAACATTACAAATTTTGATTTACAACAAAGCATTTGAAAGCAACTTCTGATTAGTAGATCTCTCTTTAGGATTATGGGTAATGTAGTTCTTCTGCAGGAACTGTGCAACATGATTGCCCCAGTACACAAGTGTTAAAAAAAAAGTTGAAATCACACTTTTTACACTTTTGGCATCTATAAAAGTACTTAGCATCACTTTTGTTTATGATAGGTCTGTAGGTGTGTAAATGTTTTATCATTCAAAGATTTGTAATCTTGTGACGAATTTTTTCTCTTTCATGGCATTTAAATATAAAACTGGACCTGACTTTCCAGAACTTCACAGTGGCGTCTCTCTCTCTGCATGGCTGAACACTGTAGCCCATTTCATGAAGCCCAATGTTGGCACAGAGAGCCAGAATTTCCTGTCTTTAAGCCAGCAGATGTGTGCACGCTCTCACTGGAGGGATCAAGTGATGGCCCCTGGTTACACCAGGAAACACAGTGCCAGTATTGCGTTATGTGCGGTGCAGGGCACGAGCGAGAGAGAAAGAGGGGGGAGTCTGCATTCCTCATATGTCTGTTGAGCTCTGTTAGGAGAGTCATTAAGGCACGCCACCAGCAAACAACTACAAACCCCTCATACACAGATGTCACATCAAAGCCATGTTTAAAGCTGTACATATTTAGAATTCAAGAGATTTCTTGGTTTCTTCTGAAACCAACAATCTAATATGCTCTTGAGGTTTTTTAGCGTTTTTTACAGACAGTTACTGCTTATTAGTAAGATTGTCTGATATTAACTCAAGTTTGTGCAGAGCCTGACAAGTGAAAGCGAGATGGTGGTTCCTGTTGGCCTATCTAGTGTGAAACCACAACGTCAGCGTTTTGTGAGAGCTCTTTATTAAAGCCTAGACAGAGGAAACTGCCATGATTTCCAGCCTGTGTATCCTTAACCGATGCTGCAGCCCCTGCAAGCTACAGCACACACACAGCAGGAAGCCATATTCACCCACCCACAGACACACCACAGCACTTCTGCCCTAAGGGAACCAATGACATCTATTCAAATGAGACATAATTAGATGGACCGCTTCTACTGCCCCTCCCTGCAATATCAGAATATTCCACAGAAGACAGGCACATCGAAAGAAAACAAAAATGCTCTATATGTGTGGATCTCACGCAAACAAACAGAATACCCGGGAGGTTCTGTGTTGGATTCGCTGGCTTCCAGAGCAGGGGCTTTTCTCTGTGCAAGGATGCCAATAGCCTGATGTCACTCATCTGCTGTGATAAACAATGAGGAACATGCTGTAAATGCAGCAGCTTATCGCATGCATACGCATCGCCAACCATGAAAAGATACTAAGTTGTGGCCATAATGTAAACGCCACACAAAGCCACAGGAAAAAGGGGTTCTTAGGCATGACAATTTGTAATATATTACTATAGTGTATTAAACTAAGGTACACTGTTTACAGTTGCCAAGCAGCAAAGTAACTTAGTGCATTAATACAGAATGTGTGGTCACAGGTGCGCATTTATCAACATATCGCCACTGCTTCATGTCTTGACCAATCAGACTTCACAGCTCAAACTATTTATTTCTTAAAATGTCTTTTACCTTTTATTGATTGGCTTCTCATCTTTCTCGTACGGTTTGACAAACCACTTGCCAATTCGAACAAATGATCGGTTCATGAGGCAGCGCTCCAGCAGGTTATGGATGGCTTTAAAGAGCAGTGTTCGGCACTCGTAAGTCAGGCCGCTTTCCCATGCGCCATCCTCATCACCTGTGTGACACAGAGAGAAGATCAGTACTTCATTCATACTTCACAACATTAAGTGCCTTAATGTTCCTATGCTTATATATTATATCATTATATATTACTGTAATATATACAGTATAGAGTTTAATAAATTACCACAGACATTGCAATTAGCTTTAGACAACATCAGCATAAAAGAACAGAAAGGACTCTTTGACTAAGGTCATAGTAATCTGTTTTTCTCTGCACAAATTCAATTAAAGGATGCTTTGAGAACTGCCCATGACTCTGGTTTGGACCGTAAAGTGCTTGTTGTTGGAAAAGAAAACAAGATTTAATAAGAACAAAAAAATCATTCTGAGAACTAGAAAATTAACCCCACTTAGTTCTTCATTGACCAAGCACAGAGTAAGCTGTTATAGTAATAAATGGATGCTGAGAAACAGATGTGTTACAGGCTTCAGACTGGAGCAAAGTCACACCTTACAAATAAGAACTTCTGCTTTTTTTGTGTTTTCTTTACCATTAAAAATTTTACTGCTGGCCCAAGCCAATATTTTTATTAGCCACAAATATGATAAAATCTATGTAAGCCAGCTAGATAACATTAAGTGCCATCAAAGGCTAATACTGGCCTTGCAGGCCCGGGGGCATCCTTACTGCTCAGCCCTGCAATATTAAACAAGCCAAGATCTAAAAAAAAAAAAAAACTTCAACCACAGTTTCCTGCTCTTTCTGAACTGAAAGTCATTTAAGAACAGCCTAAGCTGTTAGGACAATATCAATAGCTTCAAGTTCTGTCTGATACTATGTGCATTAATCATTATGTGATTACCCCCCATTTGCACATACTACAGATATATATGCTTAAATAGTTTCACTCTGAATCATCATTGCAATTAATGTGATTTGTTAACCTCAGCAACTGCAATCTCAATAACCGGTTTATGACTAATGTCTGGAAACACCTCTAGTCTAGTCAGTGATGTTACCCTGAGAAACGTTGTTTAGCCACACATCATCCCTGACGTGCCAATAAAATTACATCTGAATACAAAGCACTAAGTATATGCTATGGTTTGTAAGGCACGTGTCAGTTTAAAAAAGGAAGCAGACGTACATGACAGGTCATTGTGGATGAGCTCAGCAAAGTTGGGGTCGTCTCCCCACCAAAAGATCCAGAGCTCCCGGCGGCCAGGGGTCTGGTGCCTCCTCCACACGCTCAGCACATCCGCCTTCAGGCAGCGGCTGAAGCTGCACAGGATGGGGTCCTCTTCTGTCACTGGGAAGAGGATGGGGGACAAGGTGGGGCCCTGCCATACAAAGCACTTCCATTTGATCCCCGTGAGGTCAGCCTGAAGGCAAAGAGAGAGAATGTGTCAGAAACATCCATCTTGTGGGAATGCTGCAGCAATGAGAGACAGCGAGGATTCCCCTACACAGCACTGATATATACTATAAAACAAGACTTGTAGCATGCTGGTTAATAGATGCGTGTGCACAAATAGTGCCAAAACAACAACTTAAGTGCTTGACCCAGTTCCTTTGATGAATATAGGCATGCAAGGGTGTATACACAATATTTTGCTGTGACTAATGCAAAATAATTTCATCTAGTCACATCCTTAAATGAATGCAACATGATCACCATCTAAAACCTCTATTGCTGAAAAACAACTTTTACATACTAAACAAACAAGCATTTTGATAAATATCTCAAGACAAGAATTTTTCATAT
The DNA here is from genome assembly GCA_036877525.1 of Chromobotia macracanthus. NCBI lineage: Eukaryota > Metazoa > Chordata > Actinopteri > Cypriniformes > Botiidae > Chromobotia > Chromobotia macracanthus. Next base: position 3,047,063 of record JAZGTH010000040.1, read on the forward strand.
ATACCACCTGTTCCTGCCTTTCAAATTAAAAGTCTGTCCAAACTCCCAGAAATCAAAGCTGGGATGACATCTCGCATGCATGTTATCTGTCATTAAAGTATTCCAAGATATCTGTTATTCCCAGGAGACAGACATTCACTTTATACAAACCCATAGCTCTGCAGGTTTTTCCCTGCTTGGATGATTGTAATGTAAATAATTGATCCAATATCTTCAAATAAATATAAGCTTAAAAAAAATCACATACTATACTTTTAGGTAAAAAAAAGGGGCAGACACTCATTACACTTGTCATGTTTGCGTGGTTCAGTGTTTACACATCTCTCCAGTGCCAAGAACTGAAGGAATTAATGTAGGTGTGTATAGGAAAATGAGTCTCATATTAGCAGGTTACTGCGCAGATTACAAATGCAAAGTTCCTACTCCAGACGGAACTTATATAACTCCACCAACCAGCTAAGCTACAATAGTTTAACAAAACACGCTAAATATAACCACACCGAGGCTAAAATGGCCATTAACATAAACAACATATATGTTCTTAAAGCACTTCATACACCGTCTAAAAATATACCAGATCTTCAAGAATAGAGAAGTCCGAATAGAAAAGCGAAAGCATGCAGAACATTAACATTCATTATGATTAATTATGAGTTTTGAGCATGTGACGAATAACTCGATCGATAATAAGTCTATCACTATCACGCTTCCTAATGCTGTTCCCGTGGTTGTTTTAACACTTTATGAGTTATTCTTGCCAACAACTCCCAGCTTGTTCGAGCTAGTTAGTTCAGCAAGTGTTTACTAACGTTAGCTAGCGCTCCGACGCGACCCAAATAACACAAAAAACACATCTCAGACACAAAGCTCACGACAGCACAAATACACAACCAAAAGTCTAGTACGTCTACAAATTATGCTCCTTTGACTGTTATGAAGATCAACAGGCCTCTGGTTAATTGACTGGTCGGCTAAAAATGGCTTCTGGCCCTCAAACACACACACATACATAAGATCAGATCATCTCTCTTACCAGACAGAAGAGGTTGGAGTGGCAGTCCTCCAAACTCGCCCCGTTGGGTACAAAACAAGAACTCATCATCAAAGCGCAGTCCAGCGAGCCATCCTCTCTTTCAGATCCCAAGAACAAGTAATCTGATGAGTTTTGGACCGGATCTGTATCTCTCTGACACAATCAGCAGGACGGGTTCGCGTCCAGCGAGCTAATTAGCTTAGCTTGTGGTGTCGCTCCGCTAAAGGTTACTCACCTACCAGGAATGCGTTAAAAATGCCGCAAAAAACTTCCCGCAGCCCAAACGCCTCGCATTTACCATGATCCACGGCGATTTATTTTTCTCCCCCGGATGCATACATCAAAAATATGTAATTACAGGAGCCAGAAGGGGGTAGGGAGGTAAAATTAGCCCTCCCCCTTTAGCTTAGCATGTGGCTAACTGGCGTTAGCGGCTAGCTGGCTAAGCGAGGCAGCAACAAACTGTTCAAGCCGGAGGAGTGAAGGTTCAAATAGCGTTAAAAATCAATCTCTCGTATCCCAGTAGTCGTCGGGCTGTTATCACACGTGAAGCGTTGAGGCATCGACGATGAAAAGTAAAGGCTTTGGATGAGAAAGCACAATTAAAAACAGAAAGCTGTGCGGTGCTCAACTGGGTCTCACTGGTTTGTTTGAATACATTGATCGCATCCTTTAATGGCGGCCACAGGGACAACTCCACTACACTGTACTCCAGTCTACTACACGCTACTCGGCTCCGATTGGCAGCGCCGCGACTCGATAGAGAAAAGAGTCGACCCTTGATTCAACAAATATCCAACGGAGTCGACTCACCCGAGCTGTCAACTCCTTTTAATATCTGGGTCTGTTCAGTTATATAACAATATAATCACAGACTCTTCATATGTGATTATAGAATATAGTCGATCACTATTATTATAATCGTTATCGATTATTATTATCGATAACGATTATATGTGTATTCAAGTCAGCTGGCGTGATATCGCTATATATGTATACTTATTTGTTTAGTTATAATAAGACCACGCGTTATTATAGCTGTCATATGTGTCAAAACCATAGAAAATAACTAATGGTTAAACTAACCACGTACTGTAGACCTATGGATTTTAAACAAATGATAATGATAAGTTGTCAAGAGTTTCGTATTTGGCACATGTAATGATTTCAAACAAATATTTTACTTTTTTATATAAAGAGTATTGTTGTTAAAATTATTACAGCTGCCTTGTTTGTTTTGTTACACTCTTCTGTACATTTCCTTTGCCAGTTTAAATGATAATTTACCCAATTAAAGCCCTTATAAACTGGAACAGTGGATTTTATGGACTTCTGTTTATTTTATTTCTGTTTCATTGTCTTTTAATGATATTTACCTTTGAAAGCCATGTGTGATTTAGTCTCCCTTATATCAGCTGATATACTCCTTTTCATCTGCACATTTGCAAATTATTTAAATCTTTAATTAAAGGAGCTAGCCAGGGAGGGACATAAAATGATTTTGATATTAAAATTGCTGTTTGAGTTATTTTTTTAGGTTATTTTCAGCTTAATGTGTTTAGTGTGTAAAATATTTATGGCATCTGGAGAAGAGTTTCTGTGTGGATTGTTGAGGAGAGAGTGGTATTAATTTTCTAAGTGATCATGCTTATGATTTTCACCTGGTAAATCATGAATTATAATCATCATCATTAAATACTCTATTCCATACTATACGCAGTAACATCTTACTGGTTTACACTGTACCTTTCTGTACTTAATCAATTTTGTATTCTTATTCCTCACACGCTTTTAATGAAAACGTCTGCCAAATAAATAAATGTATATATAATGTAAATGCTAAACAGAGAAACAAGATCACAAGAGTTATGTCAAGGAAAGAGTGGAAGAGAGTGTCTGGTGCTGAAACTGAGCCAGTTAACAGGTGACTTGCTGTTTCAGAGACATTAGTTATTAATAGTTGTTAGTTAGTCACCCCACGCTTGACATGCTGGCATTTAAATAGAAATTAATAATAACGATAAGCACTTTTTTTTTTGAAACAACAGATGTTCATGTAGTAATATAAAGTAAAGTATTACAATGTTGTTTCAATTCAGTTTAATTAATTCATTTGGATGGACAGTGGGAAGTCAGAACTTCTTAATATTAAATCCTATAACCTTGAGCATTATTACATGTATTATCAATGAAGTGGCTGTAATTAAATACATCAAATTCCCACAATTCCCTGTACACGTAGCTGGCTACAGTAAAAAGAAAAGTATGATATGATAATATGATGTAATACTACAAATCCTCTATGTATGCATTTTGTATGATCAACAAATCCTGAGGTATTTAAAATACGAGCTAAAATCTGTGAGAAGTCTTTAAAACGAGCCAAAGGAGAGCAAGTTTACGCTGGACAAGCGCGCCATCTGGTGTACAGATTTGACCTACAACCAGAAACTGATTAGATCCAAATGGTACACACTTTAAAACAAAATGTAAAAGATAAACGCTTGCTAAAAGTATATATGAAACATTTAAAAATATTGCCCACGGAATCTGTCATTTTTATCATTTTAAATAAATATAGAAATGTATAAATCACTTTGTATTTGGTCTTTGCCTATTTCTGGTTTAAAAGTGTATTTAGGTGGTATACACAGTAAACAATGCAGTAACTTAAATACATTTTCTGTGCCACGAAGTCTTCTTTCCCTTACAGAAAAAAACCGTACAGGGAACATTGAGAGTTCTTGCAGGAAGTACATTTATGTTTATTTTTCATACTTATGAGCAAATATATTTATTAGTTGATATTGGGATGATTTAAAAAAAATAACATTTAACAAGAAGTTTAAGAAGAACGTGCTATTAATGTAACATAAAAAAATAAGCCACGCAATTTGTAAATACATTACGTTACCTCGCTTTTTGTGTTACAGTGACACCAAAGAAAACATTGTTGCATCTCCGTATCTTCTGCGCATGCGTCGCTGCGGTTCGGATAAGTTCTCAGGACCAAGGACAGCGGCTGCCAAAAAATTCAGCAACAGCCTACAGGACGTATACAAAGTGATGACAGAGGAGGACACACTACCTACACAGTTCATGAGTCTGAAGATCACACAGTGTCTAACTAACTGTTAGTCCACAGATTTATCAGTGATCACTTTAGCTATCCCTTTCAAAATGTATCATAGCAACAACACCATAGTTATATTTCCATTCAGCAGAGATTTACTGAGACAATTATTTCCTGTACTGTTTTGGAATATGAAAGGAAGAAGCAGCTAAATGTTATGGTTTCAAAACCACCAGGTCTGAACAAAAGAATAACTCAGCAGTGACTCTAAAAGAATTTTAATGAATTAAAGATCTTGAATACTGAATTAATAAATAATAGAGAATTAACTTTCTAATAATTAAAAAGATTAGAAAATGAACAACTCATTGTGTTCTATTAAAGCAGTGGTCTGAAATGTAAAATAATATTTAAGATAATATTTCTTCAGATTACTTTCTCTACATCAAGATGAATTCAACATGACATACCTGTAATAGACTAAAAATTGGTTTGTCATCCTGACATAGCTAAATTCAAACTTCGGTGAGTGTGATCTTGAAACATTAATGGAAGAAACAGAGTCATACAAAGCTGATCCTCTGTCATTTATTCAAATGTGATTTTACTTATGTACACTGTAAAATATTTTCCTATAAACAAAATATCAGGTCAACATGTATACTTCGGTCTTTCATATGTACATGGAGAGTACCCTAGTTTACTGAAATGCTCATATTTAAATTCTTTTTGATGGTGTTGACACATCATCATATACAGACTCTTCAAAGACATGCTGAGATGACAAGCTGGATGAAAGACTATAGTTTTAGATAGCAATCTTGGTGGTACAGTATATATAATGCAGAATCCATAAACTTCATTTTAATAGTTTTCTCTAGAAGTATTTACAGTAAACAAACTCAAAACTTATTTTGACTGTATATATGACTGTATATTGACCATAGCTTCTGTGTGATACAAATACACAATTGTAGATAATTGTACAATTGTAGAAGATACAATCACTTAAGAACTGATGTTTGTGGTTGTAGTTAGTGATGTTTTGGTTGGGTATCATTGATATTTTATCACTGGATGAAATGATTGGTGTAATAAATATGTCTTGTGATATATAAATAGTCCCTCTTGATTTCTTTCACAAGTAAATCTGAATAATCTTATACAAAACACACATCTTTTTAATGTATCAAGATAATCAATGACTGGATCAGGAAATTATTCACTTAAATATGATAAAATAATCAAGAGATTAAAGATAACTGCAATTTCATAGTACCTTAAAATCAGTCTTCAGTCATGTGCCACTAAAACAAAAACATGAAATTCCTATTCGTTACTGTTAGAAAACCAAGGTCAGAAATGGAATGATTAAGACAATGAAACCAAAAACATAATTTCTAATGCTCAAAACTAAGCAAGGGTTTGACCAGTAGTTATGTTTACAATACACATTCTTTGACCCCCTGCAATTCATAATGCAAAAATACATTACATAGAGATTGTTGCTTAATATCACATCTGCTTTCTGTGCTCAGCTGGAGTTCAATGACATTTATACTATATATCCAGATGATAACATGTCATGTCCAGACCAAATATCCAATTCACATGAGCATTAGCAACACATGTTGTGCAAGAACACAAACTGTGGTGCTGTTACATTCTCAGTTTGGAGATCTCGTAATGCACAAGTGTCTCCATAAAGTCTCTTCTAATGTCTGACTCTGGAAAAGAACAAGCAAACATTCTAGTAACAAACACCATGCTGATCAGAATCGCTCCCGTTCTTCATGAGTTTCACAGCTCCTCTCAGAAGCTTCACAAGCCTTTGTGATTGGTCACAGCACCTCATCCTGGTTCTCCCTGGTTGAAGTCCTCCTGCGACGGAACCTCATGCTGGAGAAGAGTGAAGAGGCAGTGAGGGCGATGCGACTCAGGCCCACATTCAGACAGTGTACTTCTGATGTCACAGGCACTTCGGCGAAGAGAGCCCTGTCGCGGGACACCCGCGTGGGCCCATCGCTGTTCTCGATGTCTTTGATGATATTCAAGATCTCCTGTCTCTCTGTTTGTCGGGTCATCCCGCGAATATTTAGTATGGCGGACACGTGCTTCCTCCTTCAGGCAAATACACAAGACAGGGTTTATTTACTCTTGATTGATGTACGAGGTTTAACAATGAAACTACAGTGTCATAATAACAATAAAACCGATTTAGAATAGCTAAATCTAGCTTACTGAAATGTACTCATCTATATATATCTGGATAAAGTTGTATGTAAAATGAATGAAAGAAGAACATTTCTGTTGTAAAACTAATTAAAAAATTTGCTACTACAATACCAAGTCTGTATTTACACTACTGGTCAAAAGTTTAGGATGACTTGCTCATTCATTATTAAAATGTTTTTCTACATTTTTGAATAATAGTAAACTATGATACAGATAACTGCAAATTATTCACGACATGGTGAAATGTCCAATAACATGGCTACAAAATAATTTACGCGGCATGTTAAATGCCAGAAAAGCTAAGTCTAAGATAACAAAATGTGTGAAGATATGAACTATAGTGTTAAACCCAAAGGTGTTGCCAAAGGTGTTACAAAACAAAATAGAGGCCAAATCTAGGTCATATATTTGAAGTTTCAAGCTTCTTTTAGCACACATTCCACAAAAGAATTTCCTCAGGATTTTGCAGTTGTATACGAGTCTTGATTAGGCAGCTCAACTGGCCCTCCAGGTCAAAGAACGAAGCTTAAGGTCAGGGCTTGGCAGGATGCCTGTGTTATTGCTTTGTCTTTGCTGGGATCCAGAGTTGGATCGCTGTACATCTTCCATGTGAATCTAGGATAACCAAACAGTCCCCTATAAAAACCAGGAAACCGCAAAGGTTTTGTTTGCTTTTACAAGTCCCACTTTTGCTGTCAAACTTAATAAATGGCAATAACCATGTTTTGTCAAATGACCCGAGCTGTCTGTGTTTTGACCTCGACCATATCAGGGGCTGCAACATATTCCGGCACGCAGTCCCACAAGACACTCACCGTATGTCAGGGAATTCCCGTACCAGGACACCAACTTCCATTTGGATAGAGGGTGTGTCTTCCAAGAGAATGATCTCTGATAGGTGAGGAATGGCGCTGTCAAGCCATGAAGAAGAGGATTCCTGGATGGTGGAAAGAAAACAAGATAACATCAGATCCTTGTCACAACTGTCATCCATTAATATCAGATAGAAAAATCATTCGAGATTAACGCTCAATCAGTCGAGATCATCTTATCAGTCAAGATGATCAATCTCTGGACCATGTTGATAAAAACTCTGATTCAAAAGAATCATAACAGCCTGGTTCTAAAGATTTAAATAAATATGCTGCATTTTCAAAAAATGTAAAATACAATATCCTAAGTGGACTTACGTCAGCTATCTAAAGACTACAGGCCCCAAACAACACAGACATACCAACAGAAACAGCTATTTTTACAACAATGTCCTGGAAAAACATACTTGTAGGATTAAGAATAGGAACACATGTTATTCCAATTGAGTTTCAATATCTATGCCCATCAAGGCAGTTCTTCCTGATTCGCAGTTTGACCTTAAAGGCAAGTCATGACTTCAAAGGACCAGGCCAGGACATTCCTATATAAACAATAGCATCCTGTTGCCCACAGAGGTGACAAACGGATGTTTTAACTGGAACAAGGGGCGGACGCTACCCAGGGGAAAGGAGAGTTTGGGTAGGTCATAGAGATGCCCTCTGAAGGCAAGGGTCTGTTTGGCCAGCCGTCTCCATGTCTATTCCAAAGGTGCATATTCTTCAAGCTCTCTTTTGTTTGAAAGTTGTCACAGCTATTGTTGTGAATTTGTTCCACTGTCTGTAGATGATTCTTGGATGATTAAGAGTCCTAGCTAAAAACAGGACATGCCATTTTGTGTGATGGATCTAGGAATGAGGATTTCATGGAAACATTTACCATGGCATCAAACAATAAACAGGCACCTTAAGTGTAAATTTAAGTAAAAATTCATGAATTTTTGAATAAATTTAAACAAACAACTGATTAACCTTTTCCCTTTTAAAGTCATTTTTTAGTGTATACTGTTAGTATACTGTATACTGTGTATACTGTAACAATACTGTTAGTGTGTTTATGAAGCCAGTTATGCTCAAGTTCACACAGGTGCCCTTGCAGAGCAACCACATGTGTAATTCTGCACATTAAGTAGGTTGGGAAAGGTCTGCAAATACATTTGGTCTTAATTTTAAACAGTATTTTATCCAAAACCTAATCCAAAACCACACTAATGCCTGTTTTTGAGAGGTTTTCCTTGACAAATGCGCTTTCACCCTTTTAAAAATGCTATTTTCCTTTAAAATAAGGGGCACTTGATTTTGCTATCTAATACTATGACATACATTTTTAGATGTGACTCCTTTTACAGCTTTTCTAAAAGACTTTTTAAAACCATATTCTGACTCACCAACTCTTTAAAGACAGTTTTAAGATGCTTTCCCTCTTCACGCAGACGTCCAGCCATCTTCTTCCTCATTTTGAGTGACGTGCAGATGATTCTGCCCCTCATGATGGCCCGCAGATACTCGGTCATCACACGCCGGTGCACCTCCCCCACCAGAACCTGTGAGGACACAACAACCATAAATAACATTTCAAAAACTATTCATCAATTCAATGTTAACAGAAACAGGTGCTTTTAAATCATATAATGATAATCACACAGGCTGGAGATAAGCGTTAATGAAATCTCTGTTTACCTCGTATGGTGGATTGTCCATCCTGCGAAACTTCTTGAAGTGTTCCTTTATACCAGCCTCGATTTGGTCGAACGGCTCACTGTTGTTTAACCATTTCCTTTTAATCAGCTTATCAAAGAAAGGCTATGCAAGGGCACATAGAAACCAATACATTAGAAATTACATAAACAACACACCGGAATGTACTATATTTGCCTTGGTCGGGAAGTAAGAGCTTTACATATTTAGAGTTCATAGCTAACTTCCTGTCCTAAAAGTTCCATCTTTGTAAAAAAGGATACAACAAAACTATGCGACCCATGAGGACTGGCAATGCCAATCAGCACAGCAAGCAGCGAATGCTGTTCGGCAGCAGGCCAAAAACATCTAATTCACTAGTGTTTTTCCACATAGTCCTCATAGCTATTTTTGTGTCTCCTACCCAGAGTGGCTAGGTGGGAAACAACATCCTTGAGAACAAGCCATAAGGGAAATGCTGATAAGATATTCTTAATATTCTTGGACAGAGGCACATGATAAACATACGGTATGTTTGAGGAAATGTTGGGTGATCTATGGTAGCCTCACCCTGATATGTTCAAACAGTCTGTCGTTCAGCACTCTCACACTCAAGTTGACTATCCTGTCCAGAGCTGTGTTGGCTCTACGTATGGAGTCCTCACTGGTTGAAGGGTCGCACTGCCCACAACGCACCACAAAGCTCCTAAACACACCAAGTTACACAATAAACACACCGTAGTAAGCAAAGCTTTGTATAAAATACAATGGCTTTTACTATGGTTTTATCTATCCATCCATCCATCTATACAGACAGACATACATACAGGCAGACAGACAAATCACAATTCAGTATGCAAATAGATTTAAGAGGTCCAATTATAATTCAGTATGCAAATATTCCAATGATGTCACATTTCTTAATGAACCTTCTATGATGTAACCCACCTAAAGGGTGGGCAGCAGTTGACAAGGGCGATGGTTTTAGCAACATAACCATCTTCATTTTCTCCAAATCCACTCATCAGCCCCTCATGGAACATCTCCACTTTTCTCTGAAAGCTTTGCAAACAAAAACAATGACGTAACCATGGTTCATGATTCTTATGGAATGATGTTACGAGAAAAATAAAATAATGGTAAATGGACTTTAAAAGTAAAATAAAACTTTAAAAATAAAAATAATGGACTTTATGTAATTATAAGGCATTGAGGAACATTAAAAATAACTGACTATTACAAGTTCACCATAAATAGGTTATGATGTGTTCTTCTATAGGGAAGATCCAGGTATTATTCTATTCCATGTATTATTTTCCTACCTGTATAAGAAATCTGCTAGTCCGTTGAGACTGCACTGAGCCACCCGTGAGCCCAAGTGTCGGTTTATAGCTGCAGATCTCTCAAGGTCCTCTTGCAGCCTCTTTAATAAAAACATGCAGAATAAAATGTCATTTTACTGAAAATACCTGTTGGTAAACACTAAAAGAATTATAATTAATGAAAATCTATGTTAATTTGTCTATTTAGTCTTATATCTTGATCAATGAGCTTTCTACTTCCAGACTTCAAAAAGTAGTTTAAAGGACTATGAAAGCCTATCTGCTTTTACCCTACATGACCACTAGAGGACAACACAGATCCTGTAAAAACAAAACACTGTATTGGAAACAGGCTCACAATGGGAAGTGCTTGTTTGTTTTGGTTCCAGCTAGGAGACTATTTTCTATTTTCTCACATTACACAGGGGTGCATGGATGCCATTCAGCATATCTTAGTTCTGTTCCAACAATACATCTAGTGTCTAAAACCTGTTGGAAAAGGTGCTGATGGAGAGGAACAGTGGATCATTATACACAAAATCAATACTGAGATATTTGTTAAGGCAACGTGATATTTGTGCTTGGCATATGATGTCAGAGCATGTGATACTGTTAATAAAGAATCTAGTGCATAAACCCAAACCAACTTCAGAAGTGCATTTTATGTGTGCTAATGTCCTGACCTGAATAACAGTGCGAGCCAGAGGTATCTGATACTCTTCAATGTTCAGGGTGTCCATCCATCTTTTTTCCTCCTCATCCAGAACCTGAGACAGCTCATTGGTCACCTTCCCCTGGAAAACACAACAAATCAGCATAACATTGGATCATGTCAGGATTTCCATTACCATACAACACTGTAAAAATCACTGACAGTAAAAATTGATACATTCATCTAATACTTTATGCAAAACTGCATAAGATAAAAGTAAATAATACCACATTCTCTGGAAGGTCTTAATATCTCTGGTTTGCTTGTCAGGTCAATGTATCTTGTTTTAAGCATGTTTACACCTTTTGGTATATTTTGTGATTTTCATATATTAAGTGATTTTTGCATTGCCTTGAGCACATACCTAAGAAAGCATATATTTTTAAGTTGCATAATGAGCAATGGAAAAAATGTTGTTAGACCGACTCCTATTGTGTGGCGTTTAGTGTAGACAGGAAAACCGCGCATTGACCCTGAAATGCCGCAGTCTAATTGACCGTGCAGGTTGCAGCAACCAGCCATGTCTTTTAGTGAACAGGATGTGCCTTTGAGATGCATGGAAAAGGTTAACGGAGCCAGGGAAAGACTGCGAGTTGGTGTCAAGGTGTTTCTGCTCCTACCCTGACAGAGTTGAGGCAGTCGAGTTCCAGTTTTTCAACCGTCTCCGTCGACAACAGAGGGCCGAGCTGGGAGAGGTTAATGGGTGTTGTTATGGTGACCGTTCCAAGGACATCTCTGCAGCAACAACAGGAAGAGCAAATCACAAACTTTACTCATAGGAAATGTTGAATTATGAAGGAGCAGGAATGGGAAGGTTCGGGAGTGGCTTTCTCCTCTCATCTCAACCTGCTGCCATTTATAATAATCTGTTTTAAGTTTGTTGTTGCTGTATTTTGCTTGATAAATTGATCCAGCCAGTACAGTACAAAAAAGATAAACAAACGATAAACATACATCATGGTTAATGTCAAAACTCTGATGGACCTCTGGTGTGACTTGTGTTAGTGTTTACCTATTGTAGATGTTGTAGAGCCAGTCCAGCAGTGAATAGATGTCAGGGGTCTGCAGATCTCTATCTGTGATAGACTGCAGACGTTGAGTGATGGCCTGGTGGTAGCTCTGTGTGTACACTTGGAAAGAGTCATATTCCGCTGGGTACACAAAAACCACATTACGACGAGCCGCTCCCAGATCCTCCACCATTCGCACCCTCAGCTTATCCAGGTAGGTGGCCAGCTCGCCAGCCTGTGCTTCTTCACGCTGGGGTAGATTTCCATTTGCCAACTCGGCCACTGCCTCCCTCCAGCGTTTTCTGAACTCCCTTGGCCGTGGGCCTCCCGGAACAGCCCCCTCGCTCTGAGCCCAGTCCCGATCGGCCTGCTCTTCCTGCTGGAGCACCTGCACCACCAGACCCAGGTTGGGCCCAGCAGTGGGAGAACGCAGAGAGTCCCTCACCACATTCCACAGTTCTTTCTGCAGGGCCTCGTACAGTAGCTCCACGTCTTTGGCTTTGCGCCGGCTGCTGTCTTTGCTGGGGCTGGTGGTCTCCTCTGTGCCCCCCGCTGGTGGAGACTCTGCCTCCCTGCACTCCTGCTCCAGCTCCAGAATGTGCGTGTCAGCCAAGAACAAATCTCGCTTTGTTACCAGTTGCAAGATCTCCAGTACTGAGTACGAATACAAAACAGTGAAGAGAGAGATTATCCATTATTCAGTTACTGGCAGATGCTTTTATCCAAAGTGACTTACAAGGAATTTAAACTATATTAGTATTGAGCTAAAGGTAGTTTAACTTTTATGAGTGCAGCTTTTGAGTACAGCTGCCTGTACAGTTCGAGTACAGTTGCCTCATAGCAATGGTTTGATTTGTTTATGATTGTTGTTTTTCCAAAGCATTATATTCATCTAATTTACTGTACAATGTCAATAAAAATGGAAATACAAATTTGCAGGATGGTTTTATAGTTAAGATGTTTTATCTGAGTCTTATTATTATTGGTTTATCACTGACTGTTCGGATACTGATAATTTCTTCAAGTCTGATTCTCCACACTGCTGATGAAGGAAAGTTGGTCATTAGCATGTGTTGTCTTGGATGCTGGTATCTCCACCGGCTGCTAATCAAGCATACCCAGCAAAATTACCTTGATCAACCTGCGTCACCAGTTACGCAAAAATAGACATGACATTAAGAAGTGACAAACATTATTTATCATTTAGAGTTTTAATACAGACTTCTGTTGATAATACTTTTCAGTTTTTAAAAGGTTCTCATTTTATGTACATACAAACTAAATACTTACACTAAAGCGAAGCAGGCTTAAGCCTGGACAGTATCTGGATGGGAGACTTCTTGGGGAACTACTGTTGGAAAGGATGTTAGTGAGGCCAGCAGGGGGTGCTCTACCTGTTATGTGCGTGGGTCCTAATGCCCCAGCATTGTGATAGGGACCCTGTACTGGATAAAGGCAGTCTTTTGGCTGAGATGTTAAACCAGGATATGCAGCTCTAGTTATGAGGGCTGCTGTTTTACAGAGTTTAGTTCCAGTGGCGCTAAACTCCACTGGTGGTCGTTAACAAATCTAAGAGTGTTTCTTAAAAGAAAGTAGGGGTGTACCCAGGCCAAATGTTCTCCATTGTTCTCCATCCATCATAGCCTCCTAATAATTCTCTCTGTATAAGAACTGTCAACATTACTGTAATCTCCTCTACATGAGGCAATTATGGTTGCGGTCACATCATCCAGGTACAATTATTATAAACTAACTATAGAAGAAATACGTTCAGTGTTAAACTAATTTCTAAAACATCTATTAGAGACTTTCACTTATTGTGGATGTGCTATGAGTTTGGGAATATTATGTCTCATCCCATCTCATGTACTTGAATACCATCCATAAAATTCCTCAGAATTTCCTCATTAGTAGATTTCTTAAACATAAAGCATAATAACAATATATATTCCAGATGGTCAAATGGACTGCCAATGTACTCTGTTGGCCATGGATTATGATGATCTCACTTGCGTTTCTGATGTCTAGGAATGCTTTTTTACATTCCAAAGAAACCCTTGATGACGCAGACGGTCTCACACTGAGGTCAGTGCTCACTCCCATTTGTCATCATTTCCAGTCCTCTCCTTCGAGATGAACACATTTATTTGAGCTAACAATCTCATCTGATTACTAGAGACAGATTTTGACAAAAGTTTCAAGTCTGTTCTGGTTGCAGAAAAGAGAGGTCAACAAGTTCGTTTTTTGGTCATAAGACATACAAGATTAAATTTCTATAACAAATGAAACCATAGATTTCACGTTTTCTGTAAACAAATATGCGCGGTGCTTGCCTGTGCTAAGCTTATCACCATGGTGCTAGAGAGTTGTCGGTGGTTGCCAGGCTGTTGTTATGTGCTTGCTAACGTTTTCCAAGAGGTTAACCATCACTCATGGCTTAGTGAACTGTGAGTTAACATGCAAGCATTTATAAGTTAACCTTAAAAAACACTTTACCAAGTTACCAAGGGTCTAAAAGTCATTTAGAATGTAAATCTGATCTCCTTTAGTCAGGGTCCCCTGGGCCCTGGGAAGGTTTACAGGGGGTCTGTGGATATATAAAACAATTCAATAGAAAGCATAGATTTTTTTAAATGGATCTCTATAGTTTATTGGTTGATTCAGTTGTTTATATAAAGCATAAAACCCTCATTAAACAAATGTATATCTGTCAGACGATACAGTAAAAACCAAGACATTGTCAAGTTTGTTGATGTTTGTTAATGTTAAATGTAACGCAATTCCTAAATCAGGGTTGTAAAAAAACTGACTAGAATTCTAGAAGAACTAGAGACCTGATCTGATTACAAGGCAAAAAGACAAACTGATACACCGTCCCTCCAACTTCAATGTCTCTTGAACAGAACCAAACTACTTTAAGAGCATGCAGCAGTTATATGAGCTTTTTTCTGACCAGTCCTGCATCTTTCACATATGGCAAAACTACGTCACAGATCAGCTGAGAAAATAATTGGTCCTGCTGCAGAATTCCTCAAAACACTGAACAGACAGTAAGGGCCCCTTTGCAGTGCTGAGCTGATGAGCTGCGCATTTATTTCCTCCAACTTCCTGATTTTTTTCTTAGAGGGAAGGATGCGGGGCTATTGGTTGGTGTCTGACTCATCAGTCCTTATTGAGGATGGAGCTTCCAGTTATGCCATATCAGAACCCTCAATACCCCCTCAACTCCCACGCATAATAAAGACCCAAGTGTGCCAGTCAATAGGAAGGAGTTCTAAATTTAAAGCACAATACTTTCAAACTTGTAGCCAACACTGACGGGGATCAGGTCTAAAATTATTGTTGTGCCTGTGCTCGGGAAAAGAAATTGGAGTCACTTCCTCTGGTGCTCATTCACGTGAGAAAGATCTCCACCCAAGGACGACTGAATAACTAGTGAGCCTGAACCTTGGGAGGAAAAAGTTTGACCTTATAACCATTAGTCTGAGACGACATCCAAGCGGAAAACTTGAAGTCAAATGCCCTTAAAACAAAAATGAGACTCGCAGATGTTAAAAGCCATGTAGAGTTTTATCCTACATTCATTAATATGCTGAACATTGCCAGTAACTGAGGGCTAAGCTGAGTTTTACAGAGGACACACTAGTTCTTTGTTTCCAAAGAGGCCCACTCACTAAATCTGTAGTGTGGTGTACTTAAGCATGGATGTGTCACCACCCTTCCTTCATGAAAACCACAGGGACCGAAGTGCTGCCTTTTAGGGGAACGTATGGCACATATGTTATACACATACCCCCACAATCACTTCCAAGAGAAGCTTATGGTAATACTATTTGCTTTTGGCCAAAGATTGAAAAGGGTGCCAGCTGACATCCAACTCAACTGAAAAGGTCTGACTATGCAGGATATCAGCTAACATAAAGCTCCAACGCACCTGTACAACCAACACCTCTCAGCAGTACCAACCAGCCATTACAAGGAAAAGATTAGATTTGATTCTTGGAATGTAATGGAATATGATCTGTTCTTTGTCATGCCACCGTTCTTGGACTATATTTTACATTAACCCTCAGTGTTTCAGTCAAATTCCTCAGGAACAGTTAAACACCACATCTTCTGTCAAGCTGGAACAAGCAAATAAACTAAACACCATAAGGAAACAACAGTCCATAAACTCCCCTTAGTTCCTGCTGCACCTCGTTCATTCACTCATTTCCCCTATTAAATGCCCAGCATGTGCTAAACAGACAGTTTTTATCCAGAAATGAAATATCTAAAAAGTACACACCGATTTCCTGTATTAGCCTGGTCTGTCCCAAAAACCATACCAGCAGATGGGTCAGATTGTACTTGGCAGTATGTCTACAATCTCCTTTGCGTGTGAGCCTGTCTCAAAGGAATTCCACATGTTCAAATCGTTCAACCTTCTCAGGCAAAATGAAGATGAAGTGGCTTTCAAAGTAATGACTAGCCTCGCCTGTTATTGGAGACCTTAGGTCAGTATGCAAACCCATGCCATGAGTCCTTCTCAGGATTAAATGGTCCAACTCCCTTCTTAATTTATTTGGACATGGCCAATGTCAACAGAACAATCTAAATTGGACCATTTGGAAAACGTGGACTCCACCTACAGAGAGCACTACCCTGCCCTTGCATAATACTTGTTAATTTGACATGCATTAAAAATATCTTCCTGCCAAGTGATGGACAATAGCTGGAAAAGCTGGAAAATTTGGCTATTCCCTTTCAGAAGTGACTTTGCCAGTTGGCATGGGTGAATATTTGCTATCATAAACATGAATGTATTGATTGCAAATGTTCAGACACTGTTATAGTGGTGGCCACAGTTGAATGACTTTCAGATGTAGCTATGGCTTATAGGTGGGTTGTAATTTGGTACGCCCTGGAAATCATTGACTAAGATGAGGGGTAAACACCCTTCTATATGACTTCTTTATCACATCCATCAGATGTCACCTCAACAGCTGGATGCGCTGCCAACCTTGAAGGCAACCGAATGCAGTCCTGACAGATACCAACCAACAAGACACCCTCTACTTATAGGAAAACAATGAGAATTTGACTGCAACATACAAAATTTCATTATATTCTTGTGACATTATGGAAAAGACGCTCTTCTGTTAAGGAAGGGTCACTAAACGTATAACACTGGGTGGGGATTGACATAAATGGTGTGGTCCATATGTCTTAGACCAACAAAAAAGAGAATATTGTGGGTTTTAATGGAAGCAAGGAAATCTGACCTTTGCACTATGAAGTTAACATGATCAGTGCCACAAATTTGCTTAACCAAGAAATAGCACAGAATCCTAAATATTTTGTCTTTTACGTCATAACGCTTCTTTGTTTGTAAATTTTTCAAAGTTCTAAAGCCTTCTATTTATTCCAAGATTTAAAGGCAGGGTAGGCAATCTTTTCCAGAAACATTTTTTGGTATTCTGGTTGAAACTGTCTCCACATGCTGATAGCAATCACTAAGTAACATGGTATTTATACAAATATTTCTTTTATGAAAGGCGCAGGATCATAAAATGTTTGTCCAATCATTGCATACTTAAGATTTTAAATTACATTTAAATCACATTTTCAGTGAAATGCCATACTTATGGAACCCATTGTATACATGCAAATCCATGTCATACTGTTTATTTATTTTTTAAAAAATGACCTTCTTGACAACACATAGTGTTGAACAATCCACTTCATGTTATATAAAATAACTTTGATCTATGCAATCAAAGATTAGAAGATTAAAGTGCTTTGCATAGCCGTTCCTAACACAAGAAGTAAAAGCATTATGCTTTGACTGGTTACTCCTCTGATGAGCTGAATTGACAGTTAAAACACCCTCTATGAAAGTGGAATTTCTTACATGTTTAGTGACCCAGGCATGCATGGCATCACACATTTGCTGAAGCATTACTTCCTTCTTTAATGTTTTTACTGTTCCATGTATTGTTGGAATGCATTCACATAATTCTGTATCATCCAATATTATTCACATCACTCTGCATTATTCAATATCCTTCTGTGTTTCTTAGGAAATGTGTTGCCACTTGAGAACATCTGCTTGGATGGAGCAACACTTCTGTCTGCACATTTATGGGAAGTACTGTTAAAATTCCTAATAGACTACTTCTTTCCTGAATTACGAATAGGTCAAAAGAAGAACACTAAGCTAAAAGGTTCACCTTGGGCATTTTAAATATTTAAAAGAAAATGTGTGTAATTTTCTAATAAGAAAATACTTCCTTCAGTCTCAGCTTAATGTGTAGAGATAAGTAAGTTGATCTCCCTGAAAAATGTAAATACTGAGGCTATGTGACAGTTTTGTTGGTGACGTTATACACCACAAACTTTTCCCCAATGTCACTACACACCTTTACCTAATGTTTCTTTCACTTCATACACCCTCATCCACCAGACTGTATATTGTGATTAGCGATTTAAACAAATGTTCTAATGTGTGAGCAGAAATGGTTACCTACTTAACTGTTGTGAAAGATCATCAAAAGAGTCCTGTCAACATAATGTGGTTAAAAACACAAATACAAAATGCTATTTTGCTGTGTCAGCTGGGGCATGCAAAGCAGCAAAAACCAATAACCCTGTACCCCCCACTGAACCAAAGCAAGGACATGACCAAACATGACACTCTGGTGCACATTCAGTTCTCCTTTGCTTAAATTCCTCATTTATCATGTTCCATGCTGCATTTACTCAAAAGAATACATAAGACTGATGGCTTCAGATATGTTCACCCTTTAGCCCGCATGCTGGAAAAGTCAGATTGGAAGGTCTTAAGTGGGCCCAACATTCAATGTTAAAAATTATGTCCACAGAAGCCTTGACAGGTAAAAATGAATGCCACCCTGACAGGAGTTTGTGTTGATCCTGGAGACTTATATTCAAAGGTTAGTTCCAACTCTAATCAGCTAATAAAAGTATTTCAAAGCAGTCAAAAGCTTGAAGATCAAAGGAAATTGTATAAGAGCAGGGTTGCATCTAAACCCTGCAGGATGCTTGAGCTGCAGGAAGGTATGAACTCTTGTTGACTGGTCAACAAATGCATCAGCGACTGCTAATACTTGTAGGCATGTTTGCAAAACAATCAACTCCATGTGACGTTAGCGACTGACATTGTTATGTTGAAGGTCCCAAAAACAAGCCATTATTTGAGCCATTCTTATCAATCACTACCAACCTTTGTGTTAGATCCGCTTTGCTCAACAAGCTTTGCAAGTTACTGCCAGTTTTAAATCTTATCTCTCCTCATCTTTCAGAGCAAAAACGTGCAAGCCTGAAACCTGAGCATGCAATCATGTGCAAATTCCTACCTAGCAGGTACCATGCTTAACCATCAGGTTAAGCTAAAAAATTAGGCTGGTAGAGATGTACAGCTGAGGATAAAAGTTTAGGAACAAGCAATTTAAGCCTTAAGGATAATTAAATGTTATTGTTACATTCATAGTTTAGATGATGAATTATTTTTCACAAGGTGTGAAGGATGGATATAAAATATTGATATTATATAACACTCATAGTGGGATTTATGCACATACAAAATAGTACAGAAGTTTAGAAACATTTATTTATTTATTATTGTTTTCCTTATTTTAGAATGATAGTAAATTAGAATTTGCAAAAATGTTTTCTTTATCACCCAGTTTCTTAAGCGTATTGCAGGAGTTCTAGGTTCTGTTCTAGGTTCTGATAGTCCTTTTTTGTTCATTATTTGGTCCAAACCAAGTCAAATTACAATTTTCTAATTAAAGAAATTAACGTGTTAACACAATTACATTTTTGTCAAAAATAATTTCAAACATTTAGGCAAACAGCTTCAGATGAAAAGATTTTTAAGATCATAAGAAACATTTCAGTTAAGTGTTCAGTTAAACTTTTGAACAATACTGTAAATGTTTAATAGGACACCAGGCAGAGTTAGATTTCTGCAGCACTGTGTAACACAGTCGACTGCATTTAAACCTACAGGACATCTGTACAGTACATCTGTACTGTAATTTGCATGTACTACAATATGTTTTTAGTACCAGTATATTGTGCAACCCTAACACACACATACTGTTTAGTCACAAAAATACAGTAAATATTAAAAACAAGAACTGTTGCATCATTTCAGGTATGTGTAAGTTCCTGGAGAATGGTTACTGTACAAATGTTACGCTATGAAAACATGACTCTAATAGAGTAAAGAGTATATAACATTCAAGCAGACCAGAATCACTGGTTACTGTTTGTTTGGTTAATATTCTACCTGAGAGTGGCTCCCTGGGTTTGACCTCTGGCACCTCCTCCACAGGCTCCTCCTCAGGTCCATGTGATGAGGAGTGGTCCTGCATGGACTCCCTCTTCATCTTGCCCTTGCCCACCATTTTTAGAAAGGAGAGTCGATGGCTAGTTGAGTCAGCATCCATTTCTGAGTACAAGTCACCATTGGTCAAGCTCTCCTTGCGATCTTTACACCTCCCTGCAATCCTATTGGAAGAAATTACAAGGACAGAGTTTGTTTTATTGGCAATAAAAAATAGCACCAAAGTAATGACAATATCAATGTCAAAGTCATATTTTACATACTGTTTGAAGTTAGCAAACTGTTTTTCGAAGGTGATATGTGTAATCTGTGCTACTAGCAAATGAAACAAGCCAAATAAAATAGCAAAAAAAAAACACTATTGGCCAAGCCAAGCCTTTTTGTCAAGTTAACCTACAAATGACTCATATAAGCTAATGACTTTGCACATTTTACTGTAAAAAAAATTATACACTTCACCTTTAAACAGTAATTGTATGACAGGTTGTATTTTAATTGCCTACTACCAGCAACTGGACTGCAAAAAAATTATTACATACATCAGTTATTTGAATTAGCAGGGCAGCAAATGAAACCTAAATCTCCCATTTCTCACTCCATCATACCGTAGCAGGCTTCCCTCTGAACTCCGTCTGCCCTTCTTCTTTTTCTCCATGGGTGAAGCTGAACCTATAGAGCCTTGTGGTGATGGGATGTCCCTGCCTTTGCTTCTGGCTGACATTCGTAAGTTCTTGCTCAGTTTTCCAAGGGTTTTGAGTGGGGATACCCCCTTCATGCGCTCCAGTGTGCCTTTAATAGAACTTCCTTTCCCCGAGCCCCCACGCCGCACCTCGTTTGCCTCGTTTTCATCTTCTTCATCCTCAAATGGGTTCCTGTCCCGTGGCACGACACCATCCAGGAGGGAGCCACCATTGCCCCTGGGCCAGTCCTCATCTGAACCTGACTCCTCAAACGGATTGTGATTAAGACTCATTTTTCTGAGGATAAACTCGCTGCGTGTTGTCTCCAAGTCAACACTAAACCTGCCACTCTTCAGCCGAGCTGGGAGGTTCTTAAGGACCGGCATATTTGCACTGGGAGGATATTTGCTGGAAAACAGATAAAACAGTTACACGCAAATCTAACAGCCATCTCCACAACCAATAAAACATAACCACAACCCATCTAAAGCATTACAGATGCACTCTGCCCTTGCAGACAGGAAATTACTGCCATGCATTCCAATGCACTGGCATTCATCCATAATGTTGCTATGACCTTTCTATTTTATGAGAACCTTCCTTGTTGTTTTTCAGTTTACACAAAACAAACAGCAAAATGCACAAACAAACACAGAGAGCAGAATTACCGGATCTAGTGAAACCCTAAACATCCGCTGATAAGTGTCTGATTTTAAGTAGTTTAAGTCAAACACTGTTTAATTTCACTGACGCATTGAACTAAACATGTTAAATAAGCAATACTAAACTTCAAACCTAAAGGTATCTAAATTATAATCACACCCTTTGGTTAAAGACAATTTATAATATGAAACTGTGAAGATGAAGCTGCCTTCAATACAACTGTATTCACAGGGATGCAATGATGCTAAGAATGAGAATAACTTTGTTTTGGTTAGGCTGAGCCACTCAAGCTTTTAGAATTTTAGCCTCAAGCTTTTAGAATTTTAGCCTCAAACTTTTGGAATTTTAGCCTCAAACTTTTGGAATTTTAGCCTCAAACTTTTGGAATTTTAGCCTCAAACTTTTGGAATTGTAGCCTCAAGCTTTTAGAATTGTAGCCTCAAGCTTTTAGAATTTTAGCCTCAAGCTTTTAGAATTGTAGCCTCAAGCTTTTAGAATTGTAGCCTCAAGCTTTTAGAATTTTAGCCTCAAGCTTTTAGAATTGTAGCCTCAAGCTTTTAGAATTTTAGCCTCAAGCTTTCGGAATTTTAGCCTCAAGCTTTTAGAATTGTAGCCTCAAGCTTTTAGAATTGTAGCCTCAAGCTTTTAGAATTGTAGCCTCAAGCTTTTAGAATTTTAGCCTCAAGCTTTTAGAATTGTAGCCTCAAGCTTTTAGAATTGTAGCCTCAAGCTTTTAGAATTGTAGCCTCAAGCTTTTAGAATTGTAGCCTCAAGCTTTTAGAATTGTAGCCTCAGACTTTTAGAATTGTAGCCTCAAGCTTTTAGAATTGTAGCCTCAAGCTTTTAGAATTGTAGCCTCAGACTTTTAGAATTGTAGCCTCAAGCTTTTAGAATTTTAGCCTCAAGCTTTTAGAATTTTAGCCTCAAGCTTTTGGAATTGTAGCCTCAAGCTTTTAGAATTGTAGCCTCAAGCTTTTAGAATTGTAGCCTCAAGCTTTTAGAATTGTAGCCTCAAGCTTTTAGAATTGTAGCCTCAAGCTTTTAGAATTGTAGCCTCAAGCTTTTAGAATTTTAGCCTCAAGCTTTTAGAATTGTAGCCTCAAGCTTTTAGAATTGTAGCCTCAGACTTTTAGAATTGTAGCCTCAAGCTTTTAGAATTGTAGCCTCAAGCTTTTAGAATTGTAGCCTCAGACTTTTAGAATTGTAGCCTCAAGCTTTTAGAATTTTAGCCTTAAGCTTTTACAATTTTAGCCTCAAGCTTTTAGAATTGTAGCCTCAAGCTTTTAGAATTTTAGCCTCAAGCTTTTAGAATTTTAGCCTCAAACTTTTAGAATTTTAGCCTCAAGCTTTTGGAATTTTAGCCTCAAACTTTTAGAATTTTAGCCTCAAACTTTTAGAATTGTAGCCTCAAGCTTTTAGAATTGTAGCCTCAAGCTTTTAGAATTGTAGCCTCAAGCTTTTAGAATTGTAGCCTCAAGCTTTTAGAATTTTAGCCTCAAGCTTTTAGAATTTTAGCCTCAAACTTTTAGAATTTTAGCCTCAAGCTTTTAGAATTGTAGCCTCAAGCTTTTGGAATTTTAGCCTCAAACTTTTAGAATTTTAGCCTCAAACTTTTAGAATTGTAGCCTCAAGCTTTTAGAATTGTAGCCTCAAGCTTTTAGAATTGTAGCCTCAAGCTTTTAGAATTGTAGCCTCAAGCTTTTAGAATTGTAGCCTCAAGCTTTTAGAATTGTAGCCTCAAGCTTTTAGAATTTTAGCCTCAAGCTTTTAGAATTGTAGCCTCAAGCTTTTAGAATTGTAGCCTCAAGCTTTTAGAATTGTAGCCTCAAGCTTTTAGAATTGTAGCCTCAAGCTTTTAGAATTGTAGCCTCAAGCTTTTAGAATTGTAGCCTCAGACTTTTGGAATTTTAGCCTCAAACTTTTAGAATTTTAGCCTCAAACTTTCGGAATTTACTTTTAGAACTTCGGTCATAACATACAGTCACTTCATATTATGACACAAGCTCATGTTTTGGCTGAATATAACACGTCTTCTGTAAATAAACAAAAGTAGTTTTCACCTCGATGAACTTGATGTTCTATTTCAAGAAAACATGTTTGCTTCTTTCAAAGGCTTCTTGGCTAGAATAGCCCTCTTGGATATTTATGGCTGGTGACAATCGGGGGGAACAGAGCGGAATCACTTCCGGTTTGCTAATTTGTGGGTTTGTTTATGAGTGTGCGTAAGAGGGGGAGACGACATTCATACCTGGTAAATAATTAACTTAATTAATTTAACAATGCTTAACACACATTAGGAATGCTTGCTTTTTTTTAGCAATCACTTGTAAACAAATAATGAAAAATGACATTAATACAACATTTTTGAGATCAAAGTCGTTCTACACTAGCTTGAAGCTGAAGACCAATTTCAGTGTGTAACAGCCAACAAGCTTTAAATTCCTATAGAGGGGCTATTGTTTGTGACTTCCTATCACTTAAGTCTAATAATTATGTCTACATAATTCTCCATATGGGTTATCTATTACTGAAGGCTTACACTTTCATAATTACTCACATTAAAAGAGATGTACGAGGCCATGACTGGAAAAGTGTCTGATACACTGGAAGTGGTACACAACTGTTAACCTACTTGTCTTTTGGTCACTAAATCACATAGGTTTTAATTATCAGACTAGAAGAAAACATACGTAGCCAAAGAAATTGCACAACAGCGTTCAAGACAACCATACATGTGCTTAACAGCAGATTAACAAGTTACGTAGTAAGTTAATAAGAAACAATTCAACCGAGTAGTGAATCAGTTCTTACTGTTTCAACTTTCCAAATTCCAGAGCTGATCGGCTCCTCTGAAATTTCGAATTTACTGTCTCCTGCACCTTCCCACTGAAATTCCAGCTCTAATTATAAACCTCACACACCCGATATGGAAGTTAGATCATTGGGTGAGATACAAGTCATACTGCCGCTTTCCCAGACCAACTCCTCTTCCTTTCTCATACAGGTAGGGGACAAAAGGGATAGGCCCCCCGCATTACTGCCATTGGCAGCAGCATTCTGTAATTAGTGTGCAGGATATATCAAAGAAGGAGAGGTCTACATCAGGCAGAAGAGCTATATTTAAATCATTAGGGCTCAAAGGTTGATGTGGCTTTTCAGGAACAACTATATTTTAGAACAGTGACGGAACAGGTGCCACACTTCCTAAAAGGAACGGTTCGTCTCCGATTTTTTTTCACAGAACTATTACCTTACTAAATGCTCTATGGTTCAGCAATGATAATATCTTTGTCCTGCATGATTACCATATTAACCATAGAATTAACTTTGCACATTTCCAAAAACATGGTATTATGATGGTGCCATATCCAGTAAAGGTAATATCATGGTACTTGATGAGGTTGTCACAATGTGAACTTTGCCTTACTCTGGTGGGTTCTCATCTGTGACTTCTATTGGAAAATTATGTAAAATTATAGACTGCAGTGCTAGTTAGGTTCAAAGTCTACAGTCATCCTGACTCTTAGAAGGGATGGGCTAAGTTACACTGAAACAGAGGGAGGAATGGTCTTAATATGTGACAGATACAGGCACTGCTCCTGTTTTTGGGTTTCAGGTATTGGTTAAAAGAAAACCACTGAAAATGTTGGTTCCAGGGAGTTCCTAATACAACCTCTGCATGACTTTCCCCAAGGCAAAGGTTTAAGTGCTCCCGAAGACATGGGGGAATGCAGAGGCATGTAAACTAGAGAAAGTCCAATGCAAAGACAAAAATCACTGATCATGCATATTTAAACATCAATGACGGTAATGCTTGACTGGAATTAGAAATAACATCTGCTGGACGTTTTGAAAGATTTTACTCAGCTGAGACAAAACAGTGCAATGCCATGTCATGCCATACTTTCTTCATCTGTTCTAAGTAGACAGATGGAGAGACAGACAGACAGACACCAGTTCTAAGTGGACAGACAGCTACTACTCTCAGAAGACAAACAGGCAGACAGTCAGACAGACAGACAGACAGCATGTCATTAAAGAAATAGATTCAAAAATTCTGAAAGATCCCTCAAGCCATCATTCATCACCACTGTATTAAAGCTGAATTAAAAGGACTGGCTCATTATATGGGTGCAACAAGGTCAAATTACATTTTGACGTTATGGTGACATCTTAGTCAACCATCTTGACATTGGAATATGACCTGTTATAAAGCCAGTGCTTTTCCAGGACATACTGTGTTATCTGTCTGTTGCAAACTGGGAAAGAAAATCTTTAACTGTGCCCTAACAGACCAATGTTATGTCCTTTTTTAAGGCTAAAACGTTTCCTTCTTTAAACAGGAAGGAAAACTATTTTACTTTATAAGCAAGAATGAGAAAGTATTGGGTCAGCTAGTTTAGAATTTGCCAGAAACTAGAAATAGATTTTTTTAGATAATCATATGAGGTACCAAAGACTGATTTAAAAGACATAAGACACAGGGTACTGATCTGGTACTAACAACTAACAGCTGTCACTGTATTATTTTTAATTTAGCCAATATGAGGATCTAAAAAAATAGTTTGATAAATAATATTTATAAGAGTTATAAGAGTTATAAGAGCAAGTGTCTGTGCATTGAATTTAGAATTGCTTTATCCTTTATTCCGTCCCATTGCATTACTTTTTTAGAAACATTCAACTTACATCCCATAAAATCTCATTCATTTTAACAGATCTGATTCAGAGACGTGCACCAATCTTCCTTGAACGCAAACAGGTACATTACAATATTGATTTTAATTAATAGTTATCATAACAATTACACATTTCACTAAACAAGTAAAATGAAGAAGTTCGTAATAACAAAGAGGGCAATGTAGACTTACGGAGCCCATGTCGATCAATCTTCACGTCAGGAGCCAAAAGACAAAAAAAATCAATGAAATGAGGCGATTTTAAATTAAATTAGTGCAAGGTCACCAAGTCTATATCGCTGCTCCTGTGAAAATGAGATACGGCCAGACTTTTAGTTTGGTGGGCTGGTCTAAGAAAAACGCGCATTCAGCAGCAGGCAGGCAAGAGAAAGTGAGTTAAACCATAAACCGACCCGAAAGATTAAACTGTTCAAAATAACATTTTAGCCCATTTAAAGTAATTCTTATATACATAAATTTGAATGTACAATTTAAACAAATAAACCTGTTGCTTACATCCTTTCGACTCAATCATTTTCTGTACTTTTTGGTTTGAAAAAAAAAATACCATAAATGAAGTTTTTATTTTAATTCAATTATTTAGTTACTGGGTCATTGCAGCTGGCCTGTAAGCACATGATTTCGGGGTTTTTACATGCCATTTTTCACACAGACGACACACGCGCAAACAGGAAGTGAAATGCGTATCGTTTATTCTGTAACAATAGAAATGGCTGGCTCATAGTGGGCACGTCGAGCAAAGCCTAAATAAAACTAAACAAAACGTATCAAGCACATCGGAGCAGCTTTTAAGCTTAAAAGCTTTTGTGCTTTTAAGCATCTTGGCTGCCCGTGTAAGCATTACGAAATATGTTTCCTTCAACGACATGATAAACAGTAGAAAAAGCTTCTTCTGTTGCATAAACAAAGGATCAACGCGAATATCAGACCCTCCCACCTGCCTCAAGAACAGCCCCAGGGGTCAAAACCAGCCGTGATAAGTTAGTCCTATTGTTTTAATTCCCTGCATGGTTAAACTTAACAATGCGTAAATATAAAATAAAACACTAGTTTAAAACGAACCGATGCATTGATTAATCATCAGCAATATGTAACGCAGTTTTTAAGCTGCATTGGGGGCATCGAAGTAAATGATGCCTGTTGCATATGTCGTAGATTCCAGCTTCACGTTTAAGCATATATAATATAATATAATACAATATAATATAATATAGTATAATAAATATGATATAATATAGTGTAATAAATATAATATAATACAGTATAATAAATATTATATAATATAAAAGACGTTTTGCTGTCGCAATCATATCTTCCAGTCGTCCTCTCCCATGTCAAAACTGACCTCCGCTCATTCATTATGAGCTGCATCTATCAGAGCTGAAACCAAACCAGGACGTCACACTTTTGTTCCTGTTGAGGCAAAAGGGGCATCGGGAAAACACAACTGGCGCCACATCCAACACCAACACTGAATAAAGAGGAGCTGTATTAAGAGAGAAACTTTGAACTGGGGTGAATTCTTGGCTTGGGGAGCAGGAAACAGTACTGCATAACATTACCATTCGCATTGTTGTGTGTTTTTGCTGGTGCATCCCTCTGCAGCCTTCACCTTGGCACAGTTTCAAATATTTTCCAGCACTCCAACCAACTTAAGGAGAACTGACCCATGTTTTATGTGACATGTCTTATTATTATAACAGCATTCTGTTTTTTTTTCAGTTTGATTCTTGTAAGTTATTTATGGGACTCATAGACCCAGAGGAAACTTTATATAGTTGAGATGTTGTTCTTTCCCAGCTTAAGAGACTTTGAGTTTTGTTTTTTTTTTATTTGCACACCAACTTTATTTTCAAGGGCATTTTTTACATACAGTGAGAATATAAATCTATGACATTCATTTGCGTAGCATAACCCAGATAATTTGGTCTTTGATGAATGTGGTAAGAAATGTTAGAATTCATATTAAACTCCTGTTGGATTGGTTATGAGTTGTATTGTTTATCTAATACTTTAACCTTCCCGTTTATTTATTTATTTTCAACTCAGTATGTTGTTTAAATAAGGACATAATATGTATTAATATGTGATATATAATATATTAATATGTGATTACAACACTATTTTCAAGAGGCTCAAATTTCTGTTGAACACTGCTTAGATCTAAAAAAAATTCTCCATCTATTTCCCAAAGTGATGTATTCACGTCCCTGTTTGTCAGCACTATTACACAATCCCTTGCTGGCTGCTGAGCGAGGGGTCAGCAGGGGATGCTCCAATCATAGCCTGCCTGCATCCTGCTATGGCGCTCCACTACGGACCACAGGAAAAGCACTCTGGATCTCTACTGAGAAAAATGCTGTATTTTATGCCATAAGATCAGCAGCCCTGACCACACTGAGCAATCAGCTGCAGCCTTACTGACACTGTATAGTGAGATAAATGCCAGTGGAGGAACAGGGGGTCATCCTTTATACGTGTCCATTTTAGCTGGTAGCATCCTGATATGGTTTTTACCTTAAAATGGGCCTTACGTCACAAGGTTAACTCTTTACATTGACTGTGTCAGGTTAAAGCTAATTTAAGAAATTTACAGGGGAAGATGTCACTCATGAAGCACAGTATATGATGTGAGGAAGGACTGATTATGGCACAGCTTTCCCAGAGTTATGTGGTTGCTGTGTTGTCACGGTACATGTGTTTTTTGTTATCTACATTGCATGTTGACTTTTGCCACAGGTGTTTGTTTGTTGTACATCACATTCACGTTGACTTATGTCTACTCTATATATTATATTGATGGCAATATTCAGGAGTTTATGTTATGTAATATGGAATGTGTACTACACAAATACTTATCAATGCAAAACTTTGTTGATAAATGTAAATAATTTATCCACATGCTACTGTAATTTATAGCACATTTGTGCTGATTTATGGATTTATAGCACAACATACTCGCTGGAACTATTTACATTTTAAAATTTACAGTACAGCAACAACATCTCAGTGTTTGTCCACCATAACAGATCCCAATAAACAAAATGGATCTCAGGAGGGATTCCACAGAAAATTATTTTATAGGAATTATTACATGACACATGCCAGCAAATGTTTACATGTTATAAATGTAACAGACCATGGCTAAATATACAGTATTTATCTCCAGCCCTAAAACCAAACAAACCAGCTTTACAGTTTTAAGAATTTTTTATGTAATATGTTAATAATTTCAGCTAAAAACATGGACTTTAAAGAACAATTGGCATTAATGTATATCATTGGTTTGCTCAAGACCAACACAGCATCCACTCGACTCACAGACATCAGAGTAACCTGCTTTACACAAGAGGAACAACAGAGTTGTTCCTAAACTCAGAAAATCTTTTGCCATGACATGAAACTGCTATAGTACTGAGTGGAAAGTTTAGTTTATCAGATCAAAAGACTGAAATCCTTGTCAAACCAAAAAACGCCTCCTCTTACCTTGTTTGGTACTGAACCAATGATAAATCCCTAAAAGAGCAGGGACATCCCAGTGCCCCAGAGGTTTTGAATATGTTTAATTATTTGCGTTAGTTTGTCACGTACTGGTGTACTGTAAGTGTCCAAGTCAGGGAGTAACTAACTTTACATATGCTCTTGTTCAACTGAACACATTTCTGAAACCTGGGGCTAGCTGTGGTCACTTCCTGAGTTGTTTAGGAGCGCAGAAGACGATGCTTTTCCTCAGGAAGCCGTCCGTCCCCTTTCCTTTCCACCAGCTCTGAGCCCCCCCACCGCCAGCTCTCGGGCCCCTGGGACCATGGGCACTATGACTGTACTAATTACTCAGGGAGGCGTGGATAAAATAGTAAACTCTTCCCATTTAACTGTAGGCCCACTGTAATGTCTTTATTAACTGGTTAAGAGATGGTACGTATGACCCTGTGGAGGAGTGGAGGCAGAATGTGGAGGAGTCTTTCTTGTCTTTGTCCAAGTGTTTGTTGATGTTGATTTCCATCACAAGCTTAGTACATCACAAGATGTTTTCTTACTGTAACAGAAACACAGGGCTGAAATAAGAAGGGCAGACCAGCTGGTTCGCTGTGCCCGGGTCAGTGAGTGTATCTGTATTGTCTTTGCATTGTTTATTTTTTTTACCGCAAAACACAGCATTGTATTAGGACACATAGATCTGTAGATGCAAGGCTTTGATCACCACTGTGATAATGAGTGCCATTTATATTGTTTACATCATAACAAGCACGGCTGTGCTGCTTCAAAGTATTCGCACAGCTTTATCTGAAAAACAATGTGTCGTTTTTAGTGTTTGGTTTGGTATCTTTTTCTCTTTGCTGACAGGCCTCTGTTGATGTTGTAAGGCTCTGATACAGCTTGAGTTTTACATGCATTTACAAATATTTAAGTACTACATTCTACTGTCTTGCATTGGCCATGCAGAGCCTGAACCCAGCATTTATATTGTTCCATCAGTCAGTATTACTGTTTATGACTGGTGGACTATTTATTGTTGATTGACTGTTACTGAATTTCGATCTGAGGAAATTTTAGGAATTAGAACTTTTCATAGAAGGTATGTAACAATTATTGTACAATTATGGACAATGAATAAACAAATATTCTGATGGGACAGTTTTTCATGAATGTTTTGTAAGCCAAGTAAAACGCAACAAGCGTGTGTAACAAAAGGATCCTAAAATGGACCCTGGATATATGCAGATGCTTTGCTGTCCTCTGCTGGCTCTTACAGAAAATCATTTATAAATTCCTCACTCCCAAGACAAACTAAAATAATCCCACAACATTCAACCAGGATGTGCATTTACAGAAAAAACAATATACCTCCAATTATTATTAATGTTAATGTTTTGTTAATGTTAACATAATGACAGATTTGAAATGACAGGCCAGTTGATGCATTAATGTGATTTTGTCCATAGATTTCATCACAATTAATCCTAAAATAACTATAAGTAAATATTGTACAAACTCATAAATCCATCATTATTTAATGATGGAGATTGTGTGCAATTATTTAAAAGGGTCAAACTGCTTTAAAAAAGAGCAAATTGCACAGTTTAATATACATGATTAGATGTAGACATAGAGTTGATTTATTTTAATTTTATTTGACAAAAATGAACTGGTTTATGATCATTTATACAGAATAAATTATTCCGTACCTTGAATGTTTAACCTTGAATATTGTTTATTTTAAAAAAGAGGGGTCATTTTTAAAATACACAGGCTGGAAGTTTTTATGGGTGAGCCCTCTCATAATCTGTATTGTTAAATATTCATGCCATAACCACCGTAGTTTTGTTTAACTACATTTTTTTGTCCAGTATTGTAAAACATTTAGTCATTGAGATTTCCTTAGAAGTGTGAGTCTTCAAAATCAAGAATTGCAAGCAAGTACAACAGTAAATAGAAAACGCAATGTGTGAAATATTTGTCAGTCTGCAAAGGTACATACAAAAATAATAGTACATTAAACAAAATAAAAATAAACACCTTCAGATAAAAGCAATTTCTACAAAATGTGTAAAATTTTTCAAGCACAAATGTAGCTTCTGACAAATCACTTAACTCTTAACTTAAGTTAACTTAAACACTTAACTTAAGTAAATTCAGCTTGAAGCAATTAACTTGTAGTAGCAAAAACTATTAACAATACTTCATGGTTTTATTAAAAACAAGCTTTTAATAAAGTCCTTCAAAACTAACAGATAAAAGCTTAAGTTGTCAGTTTAAATGAAACATGATAAATTCATCATTTATATTCAAGATATTTGTCTGAAAAATAATTTACTTCTACAAAATCTAATCACAGATTTAAATACCACAACAAGAATTTTTACTATAGCTGATTTGAAATCTACAAACCATTGTGCGAAAAATCTTTGGTCCAGTTGTGGTAAACCCATGAGCTCAAACACAACTGAAAAACTATTTAAAAAACAGGTTGTTCAATATTTAATCTAAAATCCTCTATATGCATTGATAATTGATACCAAGTCAAAAGTATTAATATAATGCACTGTAAAAATGTTTTGTCAGTTAACCTGAATAATTACTTAATATCATTGAATAGACCTAAATACATCATTTTAAGGACTAGATCTGGCAGAAATACATTAGGTAGGTAAGACCTGTCACACTTCATATTTGGCAGTGTGGAAGGAATGTATGACTATTTTACTCTGAGCTTGCATTTAGATTATTACATAAACAATTTTATGTTTATACACTTTTTTCTTTTTATTTAGTTTCTTTATAATATGAAGATTGCAATATGTTCCTTTTTCATACATGCGCTGCTGTGTGTGGATACTGAGCATGTTTGATATAAGGTACTGAACAGCTATATGTGGGTGAAGAGCGTGCTCATTGTCTCTCAGTGTCAGAAGATCCCTGATGGTCGGGATAGATGGGAAGCTGAGGATGTTCGATACCATTGTTGTGGAGATCCTCTTGTTTCTGCAGACCATGCAGTTTGTTGACCAATTCTGTGATGAAAGCCTTATGAAGATAAGGAAAAATCTTTAATGACGTTAAAGATTCAACAGTGCACATGTGTCGAAATGTGTCAACAAATATACAGATATATATATATATATACAGATATAACCCCTGCAATATTTTAAATAATATTTGTTAGATACGTGAATATCATATTATTATATTATGCAAATATTAAGTAAATCTTCGCTTCTCTAACTAAAACAGTGCTAAATAGAACCAATTCAACTAATCAAACTTTTTAGGACCTCAAAAGCTTGACTTGCCACTACCAACTCTGCCAACAGGGGGCAGCAGAGCACGGCGTCGCATTGTGGCGTGAGCATAGTCGGAAGTGAAATGTCAACGTTATTAGGACAGAGAGGGACATTATTAAGGAAATTTGTCTCTAACACATTAAACATGTTGTGGTAAATGTACAGCTCACCAAAACCGTCAGACACTTTTTCCTGCATTGTGTCACTAAATAATTTGTCTACAGTAAACACACACACTGCAGGGGTTATTTTGTTAAAGATTGGCTATGTGTAGCAAAGGACAGTCCTTTGTTTGTAATGGGAGGTCACATTTAGTTTCCTTCTTGTAGGGTGATTGTAACATGATGTTATGGGGGAAAATAAAACAACTTACTTGTGTGTTGTTACTGCAGGTGTGAAGGATGTCCTGAAAGATCAACAAAAAAGAAACCAACAAACAAACATACATATCTTTCAAATTATACAAACATAAAAATCATACAGATCTTAATCTTCTTTACAGGTGAACTGCACCTTAAGCTTCTGGATTCTGTCCTCATCACTATGAAGATCCAGGAGCTCATCAATGTTCACCTCCTCTGGCATCTCTTTCTCCTGTGAGAGGAGACACAGGTTCACCATCACACTAACACAATCACGAAGCGAATGTCAAATTCAACTAATGTCACCAGTAAATGTCAAATTCAATTTCAGTTAAATTTCTTTTTATTTCTGTAGCGCTTTTCAGTGTGTATTGTAGCAAAGCAGCTTTACAGGAAGTATTTAGTACAAAAAAATGTCAGTACAAAAAATATAAAATATGTATTTATGTAAAAATATGAGATCTTGACATTCCAGTACGTCTTCTACGAAAAACTGTAACTTTTCAAAGGTGCGCAGCACAAAACAAGACGTGATAAGATCTATATCTCGTTTCAGCAGAGGTTATATTTTAGGAAGCTGAACTATTCTTGTGATCACACTTTAACCTCATATCCTGTTTTTCAGAACAACACACCTATGTTTTGTATTTAGATGTTTTGAACTAATCCTAATAATTTATTGTGAAAACAACTGCAAATGCAGTGATCACTTAAATGTTTATAGGTTGCTTATTTCTTTCATTACTAAGATTTTATGTACCTCACCAGGTAATCACTTAAACACTTAAATCACCTGAATACTTAAAATCACTTGAATACACTAAATTCATGAATTCATTACCATCCATGTTTCAACATCTCTTTACAGTCACCTATGATCTGGCTTGCATCTCTCTATTTTATTTTTTATTTCTAAAATATGTATTTGATCCCTCTTATTCAAAAATAAAAAAATCACAATACTAAAAATATGCATGACACCTAAAGCATTATTTCATATATGGTGCCAAAGGGTCACGATTAACTCACACCCAACAATTAATATCAGCAGTTACAATAGTTTTACAGTGACAGGCTACTGAAAACCTTCCAGTCCAGTGTCTCCAGTAAGAACTGCATTAGAAATGCACGTATCCGCACCACACTAATCAATGAGTGTCTTGCACAGCCGTCTGTAAAGGTTAGAAGTCATACTAATGGAGCACTATCATTGAACCGGAGGGTTGCATTTTCACACAAACAGTTACCAGGACTTCAAGAGCTAAAATCAAAGCATTGTCAATCTGCTCTACTCAGCATCTGTCAATCTAGACCAGGCAGCTGTCACTCAAGACTAATGTATTGTGTTAGGATAAACTAGCACCTCCCCTCCCTTGTCAAACACACCCATAGATAAGCCAAACTGCACAGACACAGCTCAGTACTCAATGCCAATTGCATTGTGAGACATTACATAATACACAATATATATTTTATTAATGACACACTGATTGCTACATATATCAACCTAAGACTAAAATCTGCACAGATATACCATATTGTTTGTGCTGTGCACCTCTTTGGAGGACAGTTTAGTGTTTCCTTTCCATTGTATTGTGACTTGAGTCAACTCAATTTAAAAATAGGTCAAGGTTAATTTTCAGCACCTCTCAGTAAATGATTTACAGAGTCCAAAGCAGCTTCAAACCTTCCACCCACCAGCCAGCCAAAACAGCCTCTTGCAAAATGAAAGTGTAACAGTGTTAAACCAAATATGCATGATTTATTGATGATAAATAATTTAATATAATCAAAAAATCATAGCATTTCATAACAACTGTGCTTTTAGGCTTGTGAAAATAGTCTGATTTGATACAATGACAATGTAAAAGATAAAACAATCTGTTAGTAATAAAATCCTATTAGACAATGGAATGTATTTATATTATGGCCAGGATGTAAACACTACAACACTCCTAAGCAAATCCAAATTCACATTCTGCTTTAAAATTACGTCACCACTATTGTCAAAGTTCTGAATTACCATCAGAATGGAGAACATCCACATCCAAACAGGTCAGACCTGGTCATGCAAGACCATCATGTTTCATCAAGGTTACAAAGAACTACAGGGAACAGGATTGGCATGGGAGAACTTTCAAAATCCTGAAACCAACACCGTTGTGGAAAGGTCATTTAGAGTAAGATCCAAGTAGAAAGCCCTTCTGGGGCATCAGTGACCTTTCTTTTAACTCCAAATGCCACTCAAATGCTCTGAAACAAACATGCCCCCTCACACACTAAACATACATACATACATTTAAGTTACTGACTTTTCTTTAGATTTATGGATAAGCATCGAAGGTTTTCACAAACAATTGCAAAAGATTACAAAAAAGACATACTTTCAAGAAAACTAAATATTGCTTCTGGTGTTATTGCTGTATGCAGTTTAAAAACAAGTATGTTTTTTTTTCAATAAAGCACATATGAACAGCATGAGAATGCTTTCATGCACATATAAGGCCTTGCTTATCTATATATGTAAAGATTCTGGCCATTTACATACCTTTTTTATTGAATATATACTATATAGTCTGGGACACAATTTTGCTTGTCTCTGTTGGAATTTTCCCAAAAACTCAAAAGATTGCTTCTGATAAAACAGAAGCTCCTTCACCTTCTACTGTTAGCAGGAGTGCTGAGCAAATCATTCCAACTGGTTCATCATCAGCCGACCCCGCAGGGCTCTGATTCACTCTGTATTAATTCCAGGCCAGTAGCTACTGGGTAAGTTTTTTTCTACCTGCTGTTTTTGACATGGGCTGTTTTTTGTTCTTCTGGGTTTTAATGTCATACAAACAGCTGTACTAGGATGTATTATTAGTAGTGCAAATAAATTAGTAGTGTAAAGGCTTTACTATTACTATTGCTCATACAATTAATAATAAACCTTGGTGTATAACTCTCCCACGCCACTTGTGATATAAATATTATGATCAATAAGATTTTGTTCTGCCTGATGGACAATAAAATGGTAAAAATATCCTATGGATGTCCATTGATTAAGGACCCCATATCTAGAAACCAAAATATCATAGTGACCTGCTGGTGGACTGTTTTGACTTGGGCTAATAAGTCAAATAAACTACCCAAAACACCCTGAAAAGCACATAGGAATGCCATGGTGACCACCCACAACCCCTTAGCATTGTGCTGCCATCTTTTGCAAGGGCAGGCGCCATTCCTTTCTTTGGAAAATGTAAAGTTCTAGGTTTACATGTTGAGGGACATGTGGAGCTACATGCTGTTCACAGATGAAGTGCTATGGATAACTTCTGACAGGGCTTCAATGACTCTCACATCAGCTCTGTCTAATTGGAGCAAAATGTCAAATCCTTTGTGCATCATCTGTCCGCAGGACTCCATTACTGTGATGTAACAGTGTCCCACATTAAACACTTGTAGGATCAGCATAGACTGACATGGCTTAGCCTTACAAATTACAACAACATTCGTAACATTTATTTTAAAGAAATGTTAATTTCTCAGGATTAGGAAATGTTTGTATATGTACAATAAACAATTTGGTGTAACCAACGGTCACGCTTGTCCTCTTTACTAGCTGACCATATTAGGACTGAAACCTCGGTCATAGGTCATCTTGGCTGAAAAATGTAAGGTTGCTTGTAAACATTCTAAACCAGACCTCAACTTTTCTATCTGCAATGTCAGACACAAAATTAAAGATGAACCAACCGCGACATGTGGCAGAGCACTAAGGGACTATAATCTGGGCATTTTATTAAGCTTTGATAGAGCTGTGGTCTAATAACAGCTGACTAATGCTCCTGTTTAATGGGGCTTGTGATGTCCTGTGTGGTCCAATAGGCAGCGGGCCGTTGTATTTGTGGGATGGGGGTGGAGGGCAGTTTGCAGGACGGCTTTCTTTGTGTGGTACAGTGACATATGGGGTCTTCATTTCCACATGCCCCATCCCCCCTCCCTCATAAAAAACACCCTATGAGACAAATATACCATCAATCAATCCCCTAGACCAGGAGTGTTAAGAGCAGGCGGTTGTCGGCTGACCAGACAGGAAATGAAAGGGGGATTTGATTACAGCCTCAGTGGGGGCTGTTTCTTTTAACATCATATAGATTAAAAAAGATTACTGTAGCTGTAGATAGCAGTTTTACAGTTCACATGCCATAGTGACCTGGAAATCAAACCTCACATACATTACAATGTACACATACATTGACAGCATCCACTAGTGTTTATTTATTAGCCTGACTGTAGTCAGTCTTGAGGTCTGTTTCACTCAATACACATTTTGTGGCGTCTTATGTGTAAATGGGAAGGTTCCACCTTCATTTAATAATCCACTTTGTTGGACTATCAAATGGCCCAATAAAGTAATGGCCATTCAAAATTTGTATGCAAAAACAACATGGTAGAAACAATTTGCATCAAAATATAAAGAGCTAGTGAACAGATTCACAGAACAGAGTGAAAGCATGTTTTTGAGAAGACAGCAAGACCTACTTCCATCTTATTTTAATGTGCATGTGTGCATTAGAGCCCAAGTATCTTCTCACATCCACCATCACAACACCAATCAAGTCCATTACCAAGGATACATACTGGTTTTCAGGCGCCTGTTGGCATCATAGCGTCCCAGACGGCTCACCATGTAAGGCAGTAAGTGCACCAAGACCAAGTCTTGACCACATCTTTAAGCATTTAAGATCAGCCCCCGGATCTTTCTCTAGTTGCTTATGCTAACTGGACTCTCTGAAAAAATCCCCTCCACCCTAAAATACCCCCAGACAGGAATGTGCATATCATTTGGTAGCATTTTTGCATATCAGACATGTTTATTTGTCTTGACCACGTTTCATTTTAAGCCTCCCGGAAGAACAAGAGCCAGCAGCATGAGCAAGCAGTTGTATTTTAAGTCTACTGTGTTGTATCGACAGCTGAATCATACTACAAATCTCAATATATGATCAATTTCTGATAAACAGAGCATAATGGAAGTGGTCTAATTGCCAGTGTTATGTAATGGTAATGTTGGATATGTTTTTATGTTTATTTTTATTTAACGTTTTAGACTCTCTCTCTCTACACACATAAACACACATATATTATACTAATTTCCCCACAGGGGATTAATAAAGTGCATCTATCTATCTATCTATCTATCTATCTATCTATCTATCTATCTATCTATCCACATTCACCTAACTTGATGTGTTTGGGCTATGGGACACTCAAAGAATAATATATATATATAACAATAACATTTATTGGTTTAGCATTGCTAAATTTTTAATGCAGCCCATCCTTGTACAACACACCATCTTCACTTCTTCACCAGAGACTCGTCCATGGTAAGAAAGGTTCACGCCCTTCAAGAATAAATGGTGGGATAGGCAGTGATTGTCACGTCATGAGAAACTCGATCAAGAATATTCCGAAACTTGCCAGTGTAATGAAATGCCTCATAACAAATAACCACATCATCACATTGTACATTGTCTTTGTCCCCAGCAATTTATTCCACTGTGAATTCATATTCAATGACACCTGCTTAATATCTGAGGCACGTAGCATTAACAGGGTCACATCCCCACCTGGATGGTGGAGATCATAAAACTACGCCCCGAAATGTCAAAAAGCGTTTACTGTTTAATATTCGATTATTTCTTCTTAACAATGAATTATTACTTTAGTTCTATTGAATTATTATATTAAATGAAGCACGTACATGACCAGTCATTTGCTGCTGGAGTCAGGTTTTATTCTTGTCATTAAATATTCACAAAATGGAAACGTATGCATTCATTTAGTTTTTATTTATTTTATTCGCGTAATATTACTGTTGGTTATAGGAGGACTTACCCTTCCCAGATACAGCTCGTCAAGTCCAGAATCTATCCACTTCTCCACATCTAAGCGCCTCTGGAGTTCCTTCCTATTATATTTGACGGTGACCCGGGCTTGTCTCTTCTGCACGCT
The DNA here is from genome assembly GCA_036877525.1 of Chromobotia macracanthus. Lineage (NCBI taxonomy): Eukaryota > Metazoa > Chordata > Actinopteri > Cypriniformes > Botiidae > Chromobotia > Chromobotia macracanthus. Next base: position 3,086,537 of record JAZGTH010000040.1, read on the forward strand.
TACTCCAGCTTCCCTGCTGGCTCCTCGGTTCGGTGAGTGGATCTTATTGTTATAACGCCTCCCCACCCGGTTCGCAGCCATCTCCAGACTGACCTCCGGATGGACAATTGCATACAAATAATTGATCAAGAGTCTGGCGGGGTAGGTGCGCTCCTCCGGTCCCTCCAGAGTGCGCTCTGCCTCAGGGTCCTAGCGCTGCCGGATTACTGGCTTACTTTCACTCTCTAAAGATTGACTCAAAGTCTTACAACACAATGCAATTTACTATGTCAGTCCGACATTTTGCGATGCGTTTTAAAGTCCTTTAGACCATCGGTTGAGGAGAATGATATAACATTTGCTAAAGACGTAATACATACGCTACGTGCACCTTAATATCATAACACAGCTCACCATTGAAATGACATTGGAAACTGGCATGCATTGTCAGCACAGGTGTAGAAACTGTTTGAATGTGGCAGGGGAACATTTTGGCATGCCTTTTTGTATTGTGTAAGCTAAATATCCACATCAGTTTTCTTCACGACGTCAACTGGCCTTATAATGTCTTTTTTCCTAGCCATTTTACGCATCCATCGTCTATTCAATTATCATCATCACGCCATCAATTATCATGAAAGTTTATTCTCATTCACAAAGCAATTCGTACACAATATGCATCTAACTGTACACTGGTATTAAAGTAAAAACTAGGATGTGTGTCACACAGTGTGTGCCTAGGAATATATCCAACAAGTCGGTGACTTCCAGGTACCTGTGTGGGAGGATTTGTGAAGTCAAACAATGACGTCACTAAGGAGGAAGTTGTTTGTCAGGCTGCATTATTTCCCAGGAACGAAGACGTCCACCTGCTGCGTACACACTCAGACCAGGTATATCTTAACAAGTGTAGTCCTTATTTCGCCGTTTTAACGTAAGCCGTGTAACACACTGTCGGTAACAACCGAATATACCGGTGTATTCGTGAACAGCAATTGTGAAAATGGCTCAGGTGTGGCTCACAGCCCGCGTTGTTGCGTTTCTCTGTGGCCTGTCGCTTCTCCATGCGTGTACGTGGGACTCAAACACGGAGCTGGAGCAAGGTCTGGAGATCAGATCATACGACGACGGCGCAGTTATCTTGGCTCACCTGTCGGACATCTCATCCGCAGAAGATTGTCAACAGGCTTGCTGTGATAGAGACGACTGCCAGCTCGCTGTTATCGGGACTCCGGCGGACGGGAAGCCGGAGTGCCGCCTGGTGAGCTGCATCAAAGACGGCCAAGACGTCTGTGTTCTGGCGCCCAGCACGCAGTTCAAGGTGTACCGCAAGATCCAGGTGACAGCTGATGAAGAAAGCCCAAACCAGGCAGATGTTCGCTCTCCATTCACAATAGGTAGCTACCAGGAAAAAAAGTACCCCAGAAACCACATAGATGTTGTACTACTACATTTGTTATTATTACTGTAACATTATAATTATACGTCCATGCTCAATCTCCTTCAGATGGTTTAAGAAACTTTCAGAATCTTTTGTTTTTCATATTTTGTTATAATGATTGTTGGGAAATGTTTTCCATGGCAATGTTTTCCATGATGGTTACCGTATGTAAAAACTGTAAAAGTGAGTTTATTAGGTTTACGAGGAATATTCATATGTACTTTTTTATACAAAACTGAGAGTATAAGAGTTAATTCACATTAGTTGAAACTTAAAGTATAGAAAATACTTAAAGTGACCCTTCCCTTTTTTCCAAGTAGTCAAGCAGCATTGTATTTCAAAGACACGACTAACCTGTATTCCTGGTTATACAACCAAGCATTGTAAACAAAGGTCTTTTAATGCAGGATGTAAAGCTTAGTCACTTATTTTCATACCTGAATGACACGTACATTTTAGTAGATGCTTTTGACCACAGTGTATGTTACAACACCTGTTAGGAGGGCAAACATCTTGACAGTATATTCTGATCTGAGGTCTGCAGTAAAATGCCATAGCAAAATACACAAAAGATGTGAATTTTACTGAGGTCACAATTGTTCATTTTCGTTTTTGTTGCTGTTAGGACAGTCAGTGTATGTAAACTATTTTGAGAATATTTCATTCTATGTTAATAGATGACTGCCGTCTCCCAAGTATGGTGGGAAATTGTCGTGCTGCCTTCCCACGTTTCTATTATGATGTCACCAATCAGACGTGTAAGCAGTTTGTCTATGGTGGCTGTGGAGGCAACAATAATAACTTTGAGAGCCAGGAGGTGTGTGAAACAGCTTGTGGTGGGGTGACAGGTAAACATCACACTTCCAAACATCCAATATTTTGTACTGAGTGCTTACAAAAATTTTTTTACTTATCATAAAAACTTTGTTACCATGTTAAAGGTTCATTTTCCTTTATGAAATTTGTTTCAAATTTTCATCTTGTCTTAATAAATAACTTTGGCTAAAAGTAATCTGTTAAATCCTAAAAACATGAATGTGTTTAAAAACCACAGTGTCTTTTGTTTTGGTCTGCTTTGCTGAAGCTTAAAGCAGTGTTTTTTTGTCATGCCCTTGAAATGGAATTTATCATTGTTCAGGTGACGCAGTTGAGATGCCAGTACATGTTAAGTAGATATAGACATGTTTGGGGCTAAACCAAAGGCTTTGACGACAGCAACGAGTAATCTTCTGTATGGGGTGTGTTTTTACAGCTGCTGATTATATAATATGATCCAAATTGTGAAAGGATATTATACCAGAGTTGTGTTTAATCTTTTCTGTCACCTCTAGAGAGTCATAACACATGGACTGGATTAGAATATTTTCATATCTATGATATTTATACTACAAACTGTGTGTCAGCAGCTGTTTTGTTTAGTTAGTTTGTGAGGAATGCAGATAATGATAATGATAAAGATGCAAATTAATAAACAAATCCGTAATCTGAGGACAGCTGCTATTTGCATCTAGATAATGTTTAGATCAGCTTCCATTGGATACCCAGACAAAAATGCTTATGAATTCAGTATACTGGAAAAAAACCCATTTGTTTAATCTAAATTTAATTTTGCACTAATTGGTATGTGACTTTCACTTTGGTGCTGTATATTTAAGTTATTACAATCAATATAAAAGTAAATTGCAATTGTGGTTTTATCCCATGTAGAGCATATCAGTCTATAATCCTACTTGTCTGTGGTGATGAAAACAAAAGCTGGCCTCCAGAATAGAGTGAGGCCAGAAATCTGAGGCCAGAAAAACCACACAGCCTTCATTATAGACCTTTTCTCAACAGGATCAGGCACTAACCCAGTACCCACACTGTGGTTTGTGGTTGGCTATGTGCTTAGAATGACCAGACTGTTGGTTTATTACTTACTGTGTTTAAAATTGCTGTTAAATTGCTTTTCACTTCAGGTTTAGTATGGTTGTAGTAAAGTTGACTTGCAACCTGCATTGTTTTCAGGAAGATCAAAACATTTACCAAGGTCCAATTTCATAGACTGAAAACCAAGCTTCTTATTCAGAAATCTTAAATTAAAGCTTAATTTCTTTCAGCAGTTAGGGAATGCATTTCTGGTTTCTGGGTTGTTGAAGAACCTGTTTGGTGACCTCTGCAGGTGGATTACCTCTCCTCAACAAAAATGTGACATGCAGACCAAGTTTGCTCTGTTCCCTCTGTGAAAGAAGTATATGTGAATGTGTAATGTGGGCTACCTTAATGTGTACTCAGATTAGGGGTGGGGACGAAGAGAGGATTTTGGGTTGGATTTCTGTGTTAATGTTGACAAAGTGTTTTCAACCTGTTGTATGCAAATGGGTCTTAAACCAGTGATTTACAATGCCGTTTAGATGGTTAAGATAACATCTGTGTCCCATAGAGGCATCCTATTATTGCCATTACGAAATTATATGAAGAATTTCCAAAAAAAGTTCCAACACACTTGGCTGTTTTGAGTTGGGCAATATAATTGTCACAAGATTTGTGTGTGGGCCTGTATGTGCATGGAACATTGTCCTTGAGAATTGCATGAATGTTACAGCACCTACATTCCGTACTGGTGATTTTCCACTGTAATGTGTAGTTTCTACATTTAGTTTGTTTTCTTGGTTTGAAACTATGACAGAAGTGTTCAATATGACTGGCTTGTGATATGGTGTTTTTATCGTTCATTCTTCTCTGTATCTCTTATTAAAACATTTTGGTTTCTTTGTTCTCAGGTACAGTGCTCAGTAAATCTCAACGCAGTAGAATGTCTGACCCTGGAAATATGAATGGTAATCTAATTCTTCTTACTTTGTTATAAACAGAAACAAGTAATATAGCCTTATGACACAGATCATCTGATGACACGTGATTCTTTAAAAACACATTTCACCCCAGAATGAACCGTCTGTCATTATTTGCTCACCCTCATGTCATTCAAACCACTATGCTGTTATTTTTTCTATGGATCACAAAAGGAGAAATTTCAGGAGAATCATTACACTGCTCTTGCTATACAAAGAAATTGCCATTACCATGTAACAGAAGTATTAAATATAAGTCTTCTAAAGTCCTTTTATATGAAATTACTGACCTTACGGTCTGTTCCTCACATAAAACTATGATATGCCTTTAGAATACTTCTGAATACATTGCACAAATCATTTTGGCCGTTTTTATTGCTGTTTGGTCATTTTTGAAGATTGACACCACCTATATATATATATATGAACAAAAAACAAATACAGCATTTGGGTTTGGAATAGCGTGGGTGAGTAAAGAACGAATTTACAGTGACTAAAAAGTATGTACACCCAAAACTATTTTTGGGTGTATTGTTCCTTTAACTCTTATCTGTAGGGTTTCCTAAGAACTTCTGTAGATTTCTGTGTTTGCTTTTCTGTGTTATCCCAAATCTTGCTCCTCTTAACATTTCTTGGCTTTGATTAAATCATTTTCTCATTTACACATGAATATGCAAACAGTTTAATATGGATGCAAAACAGACACATTTGTTTGCTTTCATTTCTACTGTACCAGATGAACAAATAAAACATTTACTTAGTGTATTGTATCTTTCTTCCCAGCTGATGAGCCCAAAGCTCTTCCTGAGATGACATATGATGAATTTCAAGGTATTTCAACCCTATTTTTGAACTAATTGTAATAGTTTGTATTGGTTTAGTCTTAATCTTTGTCTGACTACATCTTTGAGTAGAATACAGTGGTTCTAATGTTCTCTAACCTTCTGTCTTGTCATATCAGAGAAGTGTCTGGCTCCTGCAGAAACTGGGAACTGCAGAGCCTCCATCAGACGATACTTCTACAACAACGGCACCTGTGAACAATTCGTCTATGGAGGCTGCAGGGGCAACATGAACAATTATGAAACAGAGGAGGCATGCATCACAACATGCACAGGTACTGCTGTGATAAAATCATTTCATGATCATCCATCCCAAACCACTCATGATTTACTGATGAATCATCTATAATCTTGACGTAATAATGTAATATTCTTTAATCTAATAAATTAATCTCTGCCGAAAGGAACCTTCTAAACAATAAACAAGCCGCTCATTTAGGCTGCTGATATATATTAATTCATTCATAATATGCACATTAAATCAAACATGGAAATTTAAGGAATACAGTCATTTAGAATATATAAGTTTTGTCAGTTTGTGTGTTTAGTGGGAATTAAACCCATGATAGCATTGCTCATGCAGAGCTCTATTATATGAGCTACAGGGACATAAACTTAACTGACAATCTAACAGTACTGTCAATGTGTTTGCATTCCAGTGAGAGTCATTCCCAGAAATGAGAAGGCACCTGTCATCACCAGCACACCTAATAGCATCCACAACTACCAAGGTAAAATAACAAGGTGGCACAAATATAATTAGGTGCTATTTTGGTAAGTTGTAAGTGCAGTGTAATTCTGAACATTTTCTGTATTTCCTGAATTTCATCATGCATACATATTTAAATGTTTTGCCAACTTTTTTGTTGAGCAAGTTGAGAACTTTTTTTGTTTTTTGTTTACCATTTGTAACTTTAATTACACAGAAGCCTGTGCCACTCCATCTGATTCCGGTCCGTGCCGTGGAGCATTCCCTGTGTTTTACTTTGAGCCAAGCACCCAGTCTTGTAAGCCCTTCATCTATGGAGGCTGCCAGGGCAACCAAAACCGCTACAGCAGTGAGGAAGAGTGCATGTCAGCTTGTACTGGGATTACTGGTAGGATAGCAAAGGAATTCTAGTTTAGCATTCTGACAGTATTCCAGAATGTGATTGTATTTGATTTGTACTGGTAATGTATGTTGTGCTACAACTTTGTTGTTATAGGGAATTTTGATGGGCATCGTAGTCGTTGGACGCCAGGTAAGGCATTATTGGACCTCCTAGTGGCAAATTTTTATAAAATGTTTATTTTACATGTTTTTAAGGGTGCTTACTTTAGCTGACTGTAAAGTGGTAAATTCATATTCTTACTTTTTGACCAGACACGAGTGATACTTTGGAACAATCCAAAATCCAAGCTATTATATGCCTAACAATCAGTAATGTCTCATTCCCAGCCTTCTTCCTAGTGGCCACCCTGGCCATCATGTCTGCCCTACTGCTGGTGGGTCTGATCCTGATCACAGTCCGCAGAAACTCCAGAAGGTTCATCGTATTGGATGACAAGGAGGAGTTACTGCCTGCAGATGAGTTGTCTTTTGAGCAACCACCCAAAACAGTCTCAATCTAAAACTGAAGGCCACCTGACCAGCTTCAGTGTCTTGCATCGATAATGCCTCTCAACTCCTTCTCAATTCCTGTCACACTCCATGTCATGTTTTTATGTACTATATGATTAGTATCATGTAGAGTACAAAGTAATCATTTGTCAGGGATGTATTTATTCAAAAACATCCATAATAATGAAACATGTAATGAAGTAGTTTCCTTTTAGTGCTTTAATGCATGTGTACATTTATACATTTACACAGTATTTTAAATATTGAGTTAATTTTTCAAATGGGCACATTTTAGTATGCCATTCTTTGAAGGGCCATAAAGGATAATGACACTGATTTGTTAATGCTTTTATGTCAAATACTAATTTTATTTCAAGGTTATTGATGCTACAAGCCACAATTTGATCTTTGGTCCCCTAAAATGATTGAATGTGAATAATGAATGTCATTTAATTTGCTAAGTTTTTAACAATCTGATATTTGAGTAATATTTTATACATCAAAGGCAATACTTTGAAAAAACAGTACCTGTAACTGGACTGAAATATAAAAGTTAACAAAGCAAATTTAGGACTTTAACAAAACCACAAGCCATCCTGATGTAGCAACTGTATGTATGATGTTATACACTGGTGTAATAACCTTATCAATGACCTGTAACTGTGAGTGATTTTAACACCAGCCTGTTATTTAGGTTAGAATTGCACCTGTCAAGAACACTTACTTTAAAACGTAACTTTAAAAACTGTATAAACAACAATAAAAGATTTGATTCAGTTTCATGTTATTTCAAAATATGGATTTGTTCATTAGTTAGCATGTAAAAAGAAAACCAGCTAGTTGTCAAAAATCTTGACTTATAGTCAACCATATAATGAGGGCAGATTTTTATTGAAAGGTTAAATGTGAACTATGTTTCTAGGCCAAATAATGTAATGTGTTACACAGTTTATGTATAATTTTTGATTGAAATAAATTGTAGTTCTTTAGTTTCGCAAATTGTAAACTGTTTAACAGTTTAAATGTTGCTTAAAGGGCATTAATATCCCTAATACGTTTAAATACAGATATGTTGTGGAAGATGTTTTTGACCTCAGTGTGTTTCAAGCAGTAGAATTATTCTCAAATTCAAATCAAGAAAATTGTGAATTTAAAGTATGTACTTTGAGTATGTACTTCACTGCATTTAAGTGTGAAAACTAGCCCTGAATAGTCTCCTAAATATGGTATTGAAACGTCAATGCACTTCAAACAGCAAGTTGTTACACCTGAATGGCCACCAGGGGGTAATGGTGGATTTAACGCTGGCATAAGTCGACGGGAAAATAATCAAATGCATATTCAGAATATATCTTGTGTCTTATTTTAATCTATTATCACATCACACGGCACTCAAATTAAAAACGTATTTTAGATTCCCAATTTAATCCTTTAAAAAAACTGATGTTTACCAAACAGGAAGTCACAGTCATAGGAACTTAAAAGTGAGAACATACAGCATGTAAATCATTTAGAAGTTAGATCCTGTAGAGATCTAGTAGAATCAGTATGTCTTAAAACAATATTTTAATTCTCAGGATGTGTTTATTTATACATTACTATACATTCACTTCACTAAGAAGAAAGGTTTTAAAAGGAATTTGCTGTATGAGGTAGAGAGACAATGAACTTAATATAATCTGTTAATCTTCCCATTGTTTTTTTTTATAGGTGACGTTGAATGTATGAGAAAGTCTCTCACACTCTGAAGAGCTTTTGGAAGCGCATTTCTTTGTCCCAGAAAGCTCAGTGCTCTGAAATTAGGTCATAAAGACCGAGCGATTAGCTCATTTCCCAGTCATGTAAAATCGCCCCCTCCACTCAAACACAGCCGAAAAGGCAGGAGAACATGAGAAAAGTCTGGCTGTGCATGGCTTTCCAGGACATCTATGTGTAGGGCTTATGAACAAACCAGTGCGCCCGTATTAAAACTGTAGTTAGGGAACATCAGAAGAAATCACATTGGGAAAACAGTCCTGAAGAGATACAAAGTGCACAAGTCTCTTAGTCCATTTTCTTCTTTCTTCGAAATCCAGTTTCGTTAGTTAGATAAAAGTGACAGGTGTGTAGGAGATGCTGTGATAGGTGGAGGTGTTTTGGAAAACTGATAAAGTAGCAGGAATTACGGGGGACATATCTTACATTTTCATCAGAAGGTTCAGTGTGGGAAACGTACAATGTTTACATAGAGCCTTCACATTTGTCTTGCGTTGAGATGCCGTAAGCGCTGTTTGTGTTTGAACCTTGGCTTTAGTAGCCCCTGTATGTTGTCGGTGCCCATGGTCATCTGGTTTCCATCTCACATAAGTGTAATTGTGCTTATTTAGTGTGACACCCTCCCCACTCGTAACGCCAGCTGCCTGACTAACTGCAGAGATGCTATGCATTCCTTAAATATAAGAGCGCCAAGCCCCCAATGCATCCAAACCCACGTTATTTCAAGCAAAGTACTGTCTTGGCATAAGTTATTGAGAGTGGTGTGTGAGAAGTGTAATGAAGGCACATAGTGTAAAACAGATTGCAGTAAGTGTAGCCTACTTTTGTCCACTAAGAACTGTGGGTCTCTCTGTATATATGCCTTTTTGAACACATAAGTCACTTATAAAAATGCTGTTGCATTAGATAACAAATATAAAACCAAGCGGCATCTTAAAACAAAAAAATTGCCATCAGCCATTTTTACATTTTTTAACAAACTGGACCCAAAGTAATTTTTGTATGTATTAAGTCAGTTATACCCTCAGGTTCACACAGGTGCTCTTGCAGAGTAACCACTCACATAGTTCATTACAATTACAATAGACATGTTCCACTAATATGACAACCAGGACGTGCCCATATTGTTTCTCATAACTTTGCAAAGTATCTAACAGATACTCTTTCCTTCATCCAAGTCTTTTTGTGAAATGTTCTGCTGGAAAAGTATGCTTTTGCAAACTTTTTTTTTACAAAAAACACTTATACTCTAAAAATAAAGGTTCTTGAAAGGATCCTTACAGTGATGCCACAGAAGAACCATTTTTGGTTCCCCAAAAGGTTCTTTAAAGAACCATTTCTTTCTTGCCTTTTATAGTTTAAAGAACCTTTTTGTACTAGAAAGAAGCTTTTGTGAAACAAAGTTTACATGGATGTAAAAGATTTTTATGAAAGCCAAAATTGTTCTTCTATAAGGCGTTCTGAAGCACCTTTTTATTAAGTGTAGTTTACATATTATTATCTAATGCAGAAACATTTATACATTGTATTTACGTTGTAGCTTACATTGTCTAAAATACACTTGTGGCCACTGTACAACATTATATATTGAACATATTATAAAATTTAGAAATGTAAAAATGTTTAAATGAAAATGTTCTATAGACATTCCTTAAAGAAACAATGCACAATTTAATATAATTTTTTATAATATCTACATTTATTCATTATAGTAGCCAAGTGTTTTCCTTCTTTTGTTTGATATTTTTTCCTTAAAAGAACAAATCCAGCTGAGGTCCACAGAGGCCCATATGGTTTTCTCCCTTGCAGCGAGGTTGTTGCTCAGAGGTGTTGTTTACCCTAATGAAACTCATGACCCCTTTGACCCCAGCATCTGAGCTTCCACCACTGCAGCCTTCTGCACCTCTCGGCCCTGTCACCACATCTTTAGTGCCTGACAACAGACTAAAGAACACCAGAAGATCAACACACAAACCCCAGCTGATTCAAAACAGAGGACAGAGCTATGTCAATATCCTGGAAATACAGGGTTAAGATAAATAACATAGGCGATAAGGAGAGTAGGAAAAGTGCACTGGGTGAGAGGCAGTGTTAGAGGAACCCACTTCTGATGATGTCATGGCTTTGGCTCTCTACTGCATGAAGAGGGCCGAGCCTGAGCATGGCTTTTCAATGGGGGCTGGGGACCGTGGATTGGATCTTGGCGAGGAGGGGACTGTAATTTGAGTGACCCCCATCTCAAATTGAAAGCAGTTGTGAACCCTCTTGAGGGTAAACTTTAGTGATCCAGACTCAGCTCGCTGTTCCCACGACACAGTCCGACCTCCCTCCCAACTCTGTCCTGACGTCCATTCTTTATTTCATTCTTTCCTTAAAACGACAGTCTCCCTGCCTATAAATGGGAAGTCTGGTGGCAGTTTGGAATGATGAACGGCACTAAAAAAGGCCAAAATAAGAAGAGCTGTGACGCTTTTGCAGCATCTGTGCTTATTAAAAGAAATCTGGAGATTATAAAATGCCTTTGAAATGGCAAATGGAAAATAGTCAGATAAATTAGAAGATGGCTGGGTGGCTAGACCACACCCTCTTAGTTTTTTTATTCCAAATCTGATTAATTTGATTTCTGTATCATTCCATCATATACGGAATCCTGCTCCTTATCTCTCTGTCTGTAGGACAAGCCCCTGTTTTATATCAGTATCTATGATCTTGGATGCAGAGTGGGTGATGTTTCAGAGCTCAGGTGTGCAGTTAGGTTAGCCAGGCCTCATAAGAAAAATTAGAGGGTTCAGCAGTTTCCTTATCTGGCCACCCACTCTGACTATGAATTCTGTTGTTTTAGCAAAGTGCTGGCAAGCCCAAATATTCCAGTCAATTGATTGTGTTCTTGATCGACTGAGACAGTCTGGACTAAAGCACATCTGACCCGTGCAAGAGAAGGTTAGTGCTCTGAATTTATCTGTAAAACAAGTGCAAATCATCTAATTGATGTCTTAAGTGTCTCCTTTTGGAAGGTGACTATGTTGTGGTAGGTAAAAATCTGCAATCCAATCTTTTGGCAGTGAAATTGATTGCTTGAACTTATGCTTAAGTAAACAAATCCACATACATAACCGATGAGCGCCACTGCATTGTCTGGGATGACACGTTGCCAGTATAAAACTGTTGCAAAAATGCTTCCAGACTGCAGCTGTAATGTTTTTTCTCTGTTGTATCTATTGTTAAGATCTCAGTCAAAAATACCAGCAAGGTAAAATGTGTGTGGTTACCTCTATGGCAGCCAGGTGTGTGTGTGGCTGACTTTATAGGCAATAAATCGTGTTTATGGTTCAGTAAAAATTGTAGGTTGTGCCATTCTGAAAAGAGTGATTTCTGCAGATGGGAGAGGCCTCGGTTTAAAGTTGAACATGAAGAAAGTTGTTTAAGGTCATCAAATTTCTCTCTCTTTCTCTCTCTCTCACTCACATGCTCTTTCACTTTCTCTCTCCTTTTCCCCACTCTACATACATGCCATTGTATTTTTGCAAGATAAAATCAGTAGGAAAGAATGTTTGGTGCTCATTCAAAAATGTAAATGGCATTTTAATTTACAAAGATGTGTTATATGTTGACTGGGAGAAACAGCAAAGACATGCTTTGCGTGTCTAGCACATTGATTTGTTGTGTAAGAATATGCTTTGGGCTGATAAGCCGTACAAACTTTATTGTGAATGATTCAAGCACTCTACCTCTGAAGGGAGTAAATTAACGCTATGTTATTTAACCATGCTAATTAAGTTATGGAGAAATTTATTTTCCTAAAGACATGTGCGTGCTCACCTTTGTGCTGGTGGGTTATTTCTCTTTTATTAGTAAGGCTTCTTGAACAGCTATTTGGATTCATACCCCTCAGAGATGCTGTCTGAGTCTCTAACATGACAAAAATTATGTGATTAAGTGTTATGGTGTGAATCAGCAACACGCGAAAGGTCAAAGTCTCTCGGATGCATTTATCATCCAAACTTTTTCCAACAGTTGACTCTGAAGAGAAGCACACAGCTGCTGATAGCCCACCATGGAATGTCTTTGGTTAAGACTACATCCTGTCTGCCAATTCCATGTTTGGTAATGGTGAATCTCTTGTAAAAGAGGTCACGGTGGTAAAACCAGCCTTCAGACAGATGCTAATTGTAAATATTGATTAAATCTAGGTCAGTATTCTTTGTTTATTCTTGGCTTTGTATAATTACATTGAATAATCAAAAACATTGCTAAATTTGGCTGAATTTAGTTCACAGTCTGAGAGTGAATGTGTCTGCAGATAAACCATTCTTGTTAAATTGTGACCCTACTGGATTCTGACTTGTCAGTCACAGCATTATAGTCAATTTTTTTATGACCGCTAAACCATATTTGACCACTGACAACCAGTTTTCAACACTTTGCATGTTCCATGTTTCTGTTGTTTTTGTACATAACCAAATAATTGCAAGTCACTTTTTAATGTCTATTTATTTATTCTTTGATAAGCAGGTATGTAACAGTTCACTCTGGTGTGCAGATTATCCTGTTAAGGGTTTATTTTAAGATAATGACAGACTAACTGTCACTACGTTATCTCCACATATATATTTCTGTCAGTCACTGACAACTAAGATGGTGTATAATTGAGAAATGGAAAATGAGAGTTACTTTGCATTATCTGTTTTTGTGTTTGAAGTGTTTTTTGTATTTAAGACCATGAATCCAAGAAAAGAGATTAAAGATGATTTACTGTAAAAGAAACTCAGTAATTATGTCATGGTAGTATTCCAATATGACCTAATAAACAAAACAACTGCCAGATAAACAAAAGACAAAGTCTAAATAAAGTCCTCATATAGACCGATTGTCTCCCACAGTTTCATGCCCTTTCATTACTTGTGATGGGATGTGACATCATTCCCTGAGAATCCTTGTCTGAGAATACTTAAGATGTAGAATCACCCAATTTAGTCTGTTAAAAGATCTGGCTTTTTGGTGGTCAATATAACCAAAAATAGCTGTTTGTCCTTGGTAAGGACTTAACTGAAATATGAACATGTGGATGAACTTTTAGAAGAAATAGGAAATAAGGGTGGAAAACTGGATCACACAGACGACAATTGGCAAAGACCTTGTAGAACTTTAGTTCACTTCCACTTTGGGTGGTCACTGACTGTGGACTTCCCCACAGCTGCCCTTACAAAAGAAGCCTTTTGGGATTATGGGTGGACAAATTAGACGCTACACTGGAGCCCACCAAAGATGTGTGTTTTATCCTTTTCAACTTTGAACTACGTGTTCCTAAAACAAGTTGTTTTAATAATGAGCAGGCGTGCTAGGTTATAGAAGTAGTTAAAATGATGTTGTGTTTTATGCATTTTCTCCATAACTACTCAAACATTTCAGGCATTCTTTTACAAGGAAGGAAAATGAAGGGACTCGAACAATGTTACAATCACCAGCTGTGGTATCAGATCGCAAGCTACACAGCACCTCCCTATTCCCTGTTGCCCCAGCAACAGGTGTGGAGCCCTGGTCCGCATTTCTCAGAGCCTTGTGGTGTATGGGGATCAAAACTGGAGCCACAGACAGAGCATTGCTCTTACACTGAGGCGCTGCATGTAGTTCAAAGATGGACAGAGACAGGATGTAGGCCCTCTGTTTACTTTCACAAAAGGCTCCAGCCATTTCCTGTGGGTCATTTTTCCGACTGAAAGCAATAGTCTTGGGTTCAATGGTTTGCAGTTCGGCTAACCGTCACGTTATTTCTCTTGACCTTTTGCCTCAGAAGCAATAAAATTATGCTATCTTCTCTTGGCCGACACTGCTAGCCCTGAGGCAAATTATATCTCGTTTTAAAGCTGATACTTATATGAAGTTAAATGAATGAGGAGTGCTATTTTATGCTTCACAATAGGTTTCTTGTGGTGATATCTGTATTATTGTATGTGAATGAAAATACATTTTTGGTTTTATTTTTCCATTTGTCTAGACAATCAAGTGAAAAAAATGAGTTCTTCTACAGTCAAATGTAGCAGCAAATTTTAACTTTACAGGGGTGTAGCAACTTATATAATGTCCATTTACTCCCCAACTCCCCAAAATATGAAAAGTATGAGTTTTGGAAAAATACAGACAATTTGCCAGCCACACAAAAACAAGGCTTTAAGATAATAAAGGTGATAATTTATTTCATGAGCTGGTCATATTTATAATGTGCTTCCCTTACATACATACTCTTCAGGTTGTTCCTACGCTCTTTCCTGTATGTTGATATTAGCAGTTGTGAAGTTGACATTAACCTGGAAATTAACAGGTAGCATTAAGAAATATGCTGGTCAGTTATGATTATGCTGGGAAATCCATAAGGATCTCAGAAGTTTTACGAACATATTCTATTACAGCTGTGCTGTAGCTCCGCTGTTCTGTAAATGACATGAGAATGGCTAATTACATACAATGTGTAATACTTAAATCCTTCTGTTCCAGAGAGCCTGTAATTGGCCTTTACCTACAGGCCCTCCAAAACCATGTGTACTCATATCCGCCCTCCCACAGCGTATATGAATCATAGATAATTAGTTCAAGGCTGTGACTTCTTAGTGGTGATCCCAGTGCTCTAAAACTGACTCATACTCAAAGGTGGCTGTGATTTCTGCCAACATTGTTGTCACTGATTACCTGTTGGCTTCTACTAACACGTGCAATGTTGATTAGTCAAAACTTGATCATTAAATTCCCATACTGAGATACTCAACCAGTGGGGTGGTAACAGGTTACCTCCTGTTGCCAGTCATTGTGGTTTAATGTCGTCACAGACTGATCAACAGCTCCAGGTCAAAGTCTGTGACCCGTCAGCTGAAATGAGAGAAAACTGAACCTGTTTTTCCCTCCAGGTTCTCTTTATGTCAGTGGCAAAATGGGTGAAGGATCAGGCCTTGTCTCTGCTTTTTATATCTAGGTCATTTGCGTGTGGCTTTGGATGGGAGTGAGGCCTAATCTATGGGCTTTCTTTTGTAAAGTACTTTCAGCTGTGGTAAGCTTTTTCGCTCCTTTTCGGATCTAGCACACAAACATGATGGATCATTAGATAGCAGCTCCCCATACCTCACCATCTCACAATCTATCCCGATGTTTTTCCCCTGATCGTAACTGCCTCTTGAAAATAGGTCTATGTTATGTCAGTCCAAGAAGACAGAGGAGACAGATGGTAAAATATTTGGCATAAGATCCCTTATATTTTATCTCTCCGTGTTGGAGCCCTGTACAATATATCTACCACTCTACCCTCAAGCATACCTTCACTGTTTAGACCATCATCAGAGCAGGGGGAAAGCACTGTACACTACCGTTTGGCCTCACGCCAGTGACTTCTGCTGAAATACTGGATTCCTTAACTGCTGTATTTTGAAGAGTTGATTTGCCAAAAGTTTACAGTGCTTTCGCTGTAAAAATTCAAGTTCAATTTCCTGTTTTAGAACAGAGTTCTCTGGTGTCCCAAGGGTTTCATCGAAGCAGACAGAGCTTTGAGTACACCGCAATAACATTTCCTGATATTATTTGTAAAAAAAACCCCAACTTTCTATCAATTTCCTCATGCAGCTCTTTCAAAGCTTTTTCAATATTCTGTGCTTGCACTAAACTTTCACACTGCACCCACATACTGAAAAGACAAGCCTCCGCCTGAGGGTCATAGGGCTTTGTCATAGCTTTCATAACAGCTTGTGTCTATTGGACCTCTCTTTCTTCAGAAATGACATAGTGTTATGTGTAAATTACTAGTGTTATTTTCCATTGATTAAAAATAGTTAATTTACTACACACTGACCTTTTGTGACAAAATGCCTTTGCACAGTAGCTTGGTTTATTCTATTATGGGATAAGTGATCACAATGGGAAACTAACACTGATTGGAGAAAATTCCTTGAAAAAGTAAATTATCTGCAGAACATTCAAGACACATTTGACAAATTGCCCCAACCTGACATTTAGGAGACAACCTTTGTCCCAAGAGCACAGTTGTAATACAAATAATACAGATGAATGTGGCCTTAATTTTAAAAAAATATTATTTATAATTTAAATTATTTTGCATTTTGCACCAAATTATAATACTGTTGAATAAGTATTATATGTAATTTAAAGGCAGGGTATAGGCAATTCTTTCCAGAAATATTTTTTTTTAAATATGAATATCTCTTAAATATATATCTTCTGTGGAAGGCACAGGACCATAAAATATTCGTCCAATCATTGCATTCAGTCCAAATGCAATGATAGGATGTTTTACTTGCCAGTCAAACTATGTAGATCATGTTAATGTGTATTGGAAGTATGGCTTTGCAGAGTGCTCTAAAGGGAAGGTGGGATCTTATGCTTTCAAAGCTAGCTTGCTATTGCTGGCCTCTCTGAAATTGCTTTAAATGAGGTGTTTGAAACCAACATACATAACCACTGCTAAACTGAGTTTCTAGATTTAAAACCTTACAGTTACTAAAATACAGCCCTTGTGACAATTTCCTAGTGTGCCATTGTCACCTATGTAATTGACTCAAATACAGGCTACTATATATTCCTTTAATCATTAGTATGCAAACCAAAATTTGGTTATTTGCAAAGGAATTCATCCCATTTAGTAGCAGACTGTTGTGAGGCCTTTTCCAGTGATTCAACTGTAGTACATCTTAACAATGACATTCTTCCATTGCTTAGCCTGTTTGCACTAAGGCAATTAATCTACAGCTGAGGACTTAAATTCCTAACATTGTGGTAAAAAGTCTCATTCAAACAATGCTTGTGACATTTCACCTTATCAGTACAAAATAAACCTATTTCCCACACAGAAGGTCAGACACCTCAGTGCTTACAGATCCAACAGTCTGTTGTCTAGAAATTAAATCTGGGAATGTCTTGGATCTCCACTCACCCCTTTCATTCTTCATTCTTGATTCCTGTATACATTTTGTGAATTATCTAAATCTGATGTGTCAATATGTGTTTTCGTGGTTATCTTATCAATTTAACTGAATGAAATTGAATTCTTACTTTTAGTCAACATGGACCTTATCATAATTGTACTCATTTTATGACATCTGATAACATTGTGACGTGTTAATTGCATGTTAATTCCATATTCTCTTCTGTGAAATTCCTGTCATCAGGTTAATTTCAGCTCGTATCGTGTTTAAAACAAAAGAGAAACATAACATGTAATCTAGTTTCCTTTAATACTTAATCTAGTTTAAGTATAGTTAAAGGGAGGGGTGATCTCAAAGACACATGACAAATGGTTATGATGATGGTTAAAGACTTTACTTGTGTTGGCCTGCCTCAGTATTCATCACACTGTAAATGCAAGCTTTATTAGTCAAGGTGAACACACGACGTAATGGAGTGATTTCACTAACATTTACAGGTAGAACTAAACCAGGCTTATTTCAACCACATGTTCTGGCAATCTGAGGCCCTGAGGCCTTTTATAAAGTTTAAGAAACATACTTAACATTAAACAATGAGGTGGATACTTTCGCTTATCTCATGAGAACTGACAGTAAACAAGATTTCAACTTCATTACATCTCCAAAAGTCTTCCAAGAAATATGTTAGATATGTCTATTTATGCCTAGGGTCTATAAAGTGACCTGTATGAAACTGATAAGAGAATATATGCAAGGAATTTTCAGATACTAAGATATCGGTGTACTCTTGCCAGACATTTAATCTGGATTGTTTTATTGTCTGTTTCAATGAACTGTTTTCGCTGGAGTCAAATTCATCCCAAACAGCAGCAAAGTTGCTATGATGGATAAAAGTAACACGTCTGTTTCAAAATTACTGTTAATATTTTACATAAACAGCAGCTATTGTGATCTTATTGACCCAAAACATAACTTAAAATATATCTCAACATAACGTCAGGGATGAAGCATTGAACTGCAGCATGCTGGGAAAAACGATGACGTCTTCGGCTAATTTAACGCGTTTAATAGCGCTGCAACATTGGATAAACGGTGGCTGCGCACAGGGACGCCCTCATAACATAATAAAGCATAACATAACATAACCTAAAATAATGAATGAAGATAGCAGCAGTAAAGGAGTTAACAGTGACAGGAAGTTCACAAAGTCTGTACTACAGGGGGCACGCCAATTCTGTTCTCATACTCGCTTTCTGTTACTTTCAAGGCATATGTAGCCTTACAGAAACTGCGCGCATCGCTCCAAACTGACCGAACAGACAATTCATTGCTAACTTACAATTAATTGTTTCCCATCCCTATTTAGTGCATGTGTGCTTAACGGAGTCAAATGAAGATGCTCGTTGCTTGTTTTAGTTAGTTTAGTCCTCAGACTGGTTTCACCAGCGTCGTCCTCCAGCTGTTAGACGCGCACCATGTCAATGAAGTGAGCGACGCGTGGCTCACTAGTGCCCAAGCTACTAGTAAACCAACAAAGGATGACCACTCATGCACCCTCAAGAAAGTTGGATACTCATCCCGGGAGCATCTTGAGTTGCTTGGGACGTTAAAATACGCGAAGCCGATCCTCCGAGACGCCTGGATCGGTAAGTTAAAGAAATCAGGAATTAAAACTGATGCGCAACAGGCTGGGAAAGTGCTGATCCTTTTCATCAATTGGGATATTCGGGTTGGAAACGGGGTTCGTGTATTGGCCGCGTTGCTTTTGATGTATCCGATCAGCACTACTGGAAAGGTGAGTTGCAGTTTCTTGAATATTTTTGGCTTTACCATAATTTAAAGATATGGTTTATATTATTATAGATACCACTGAATGTGTGTAAAGTCATACCGCTTTTTGATAGTTATGGCATTTTGGTTTTCTTGTCATCTGAAATCGTTTACAATTGATATAACACAGTAACTTGTATCAGTGCATGCATAAGAATGGTCTCTGTCCCTCTCTCCCTCCATCACATCTCTCTCCATCATCATTGATGCAATCATTTTTGTCATGTTTGTTTCCTCTTAGAAATCTTCCTTTGTCTTAGTTTTGTAATTCCCTTTCATTATTTGTTGGGAAGATTTTTGAATGGCTTTTTATTAGGCTGTGAGGTTTCTTGGTGAACCTGTAGAAGCTTTTTCTTGCACAAAAGGTTCTTTGTAGTGGAAACGGTTGATTGAGAAATGATTGATTTTTTTCAATTGCAGTGAGTATAGACCAAACCCATAGCTGATTACTTCATGTGTCTTGGCTTTATGACCTCAATGTTAGCCTGCAGCCCTGGAAAACCCTTAAGCATGAGATTGCTTTCAGCATCAAATCTTCTGTCAGCCATTTAAACCCCAGGCTTTCTCAACAGCGCCTGCAGCCCCCCTCTTGCTCAACAAACTGTTTTCTTTAGCAACTGGAATGCTGACTATTCTGGGTGGACAAATAAAACTTCCCAATGAATACCGTCTGTTTTCAATTTGCTCACTCATTATTTCACCCGGGAATACAGACTCGTGACGGATGTCAGTTAATAAGTGAATTAAGTGAGAATCTGTATTTGCATATTATGCCTGCCTTAATTGATGTTCTACTTTACTTTGTATCAATACGGTTTATCTGCTGATCAGTTAAATAATTAATTTTGACAAAAATTGACTGGACAAGAGGTTATCTCCTAGTTCTAGTTATTTATTTTGTCACTGTACATCATATGAAGTTATTCTGCTGCACACACACACCACATTGCTGATTGGTATCTGTCTGCCAGTAGAGCTGTGGGTTCATGTTTATTTTTATTTCAAACATGCAGAACACATGAACGTGGTAAAAGCATCACATTAACCAGCATCAAGGTCTAAAATTTGTGGAAATGTCAACGCGCATGAATTTGAGGTCTGAAAACGAGGATTCTGAAAATGAGAGCTCTGTATATTTCCAGCTTATTATGTTATTTGGAAAATTGTAGCATTCCGCAGGGAAAAAAAATCTTAAATATCACCCATTTGGGTCTTTGGGGGAAAGGATATTGTTTTTTAAATTAAATGGTATCAAAGAGAAGAATGGGGTTCGGGATTGGTCATGAAATCTGAACTGAGAGGCAGGAAGTCTGCCAAACCCTCCCTCTGGATGTCTGCACTTTTGAACATGAAGGTTAACATGCAAAACTTTGTTTGTTTTGAAAGCCCCTTTTCACCATACAGTTATTCACTTCCAGAACTGTCCTTGCTAATACTGGCCTGCTGCTTAGTTTACCATGAATTTAGGGAACAAACCAACTCATAAGAGCTTAGAATGAATAAGCCAACTACTCATTTCCTCCCAGTGCACCCTGCTACAAGAATTTGGGCTGATGAGCTTCCCATGCTTTGTGTCCCTCACAAAAAGATGCAGTACAACCCATATCCAAGGTGCAACGTGTTTCTTGCATACAAGAAGCTCAAATTGCATGTATCACTATTCTTAGCATTGGTGTGCTTTTATGCAGGCACTAAGCTATACCCCCTGTGTAGTGAAAAGTTCTATTAGAAACCCCTTTTTAAATGAGTTTTAAAACCATGACCACTATGCTAAACACGCTAAACAAATCTCCTTAATAAAACACTGGTATGCTGGTATTCCTATCAGTCTTAACTAGCTTTACCAGCCAAGGTTTGCTGCTGAATAGAATAGCTACTCCACCAGCTACAGTAGACTAGCACCAAACCAGCACACTGTAAACCAGTCTGGTTTTAATAGAGGTAGCTGGAGGTAATGCAAACACAGACAGAGATCCCCCCTCACTCTGAGGCCTCCAGCATGAACACAAGTGCAGTCCTCTAGCAGCCAAGAGGCTGACTTTACACACATCTCCCTCAGACAGCGGCATTTCCGACGCTATAATATGCTGGCAGCCAGTCGAGGAGAAGGAAGCTGGAAGAGGTTCAAAGACTCAGTGGTTTGGGAGGAGGTGATGTTAGTGATGGTGAAGAAAAGAGAGAGTTCAAGTGCTGACTGCATCCTTCTTAAGAAGTCTTGTGTTTGTTGCGGTGACATAGCGGGTGTGTTTGCAATCGTTTCCAAGCGCAGGTGTGTGAAAACGCACAGCTGTGAATGCTGTCCTCTGTCTCGTGACTCATAATCGCACTGTATTTCTGCCTGACTTGGCAGCATCCATGAGTAATATGTTCCAACTGTCTTCAGTGTCTTTGTTATACGCACACACACACACATGCACAAACAAAAAGCTTTTGATCACTCTAGGTTTCCTTCTTCACATCAACCATGTTCTTTCATCAAGGTCAAAGTTCCAGACATTTCTTTGTCATTCCACCCCTCTGCACTTTGCCTTGGCTGGATCATTATCTGTTTATCCCGACAGGTCACTAAATCTCATCTTTTATCGTTGATCACTCACAGCATTCCTGTTTGGAATATACCGCTTTTCAACTTCCCAGACTTTACACTGTGCATGACAGTTCTTCCTTTTCTTGGCAGCAAAAAGTCCATTAACCCCCTCTTTTCCCACCCCTGATGAATTGATGGGGCTGCACGCTAGTTTGTCACCTTGCAATTTATGGACAGACACTTATTATTTTATAGATGCCCTTTGCAACACAGCTTTCCTTCCATAATTAGTTATGTACAGTACACTGAGGGGATTTTTCCTGGTGGAGCAGCAAGATATCAGGGCCAAGGGCCTCCTGGTAGTGTTTTATTTTTTTATAGCTCCACTCTTCACTACACGCGATGACACTTTTATTTAGCCCCAGGAACTTAGATACTACAGCCCTCTTGGCCAAAACTCTTTCCCCTCACTGTACGCCCTCTGGGGAATGATTGCCTGTGTAATTATGACACATTTCTGAACAGCCACGAATATAGATCTTTTGAACTTTTTAGTGAGCTGCTTTGGATTTTTTATTATGAGGTCACTGGCCTCTTTCATAATCTGAATGTCAGGGAATGCCCTGCTATTGCTGGCCAGTTGCTAATGACTAAACGTTTTGTTTATCTGAGTGGATGCTCTCGCTGCAGATGTCACATGGACTGCGTTACAGTACGCAGCTGTTTTTCTCACCACTAATAAATCATCTCAGCATGTCAGAAATGTAGACCAAAGTCTCAAATCTACAAAATGTGTGCAGGAAATGTGCTGATCGTGAAATATCTAAGCGAAAACATTTGGCTTAGCTAGTGTTACATACAAAACATTCTATGAAGCATAAAATTGCTTTTCATTCTTTGCAAACTTTCACAACCAATCTGTCAATGACCCATTTTGTTTTACAACCCGAAGATTTGAGGCACTGCTTTCATCAGAAGCTTTTGTTCCAAAAGTTCATTTTGAAACAAAGGCTCCTCCAACTTCACTTAACCACACGTGACTGAGAACCACCTCCAGTGTGACCTTCATTATTGTCCCTCCTCACTGCCCCTTTACTTTCACGCCCACATCAGCACCCATGTATTTCCTTAACAGCGTATGCTTAAGTATGGGTGTCCACCCCAACCAAACATGTTCCATTGTGTCTGAAAGCCTTTGTTGTTCATGGAAAGGGTTACAGGGTCTGGTGCGGACAGGGAAGGGATGTGGGGAGGGGGTTGTTGCTGGAGAGTTGGATGGCAGTGTTGTGGTTCATCTCTGCAGGGAAATGTGAAGGTCACCTCAAAAGAAACGATAACCTTCAAAACTTTCTGTGTGGAGGACAATAGCATAGCAGGGCTAACAATGACACCCCCCACCTCACTGGCTACAATAGTCAGGCTCCTGTTTTTCTTTTGTTTATGTATTTAGGTGCATCAGCATCGACTTTGCTTTGTGTAGGCGTCAATTGTTGAACATCCAAAAACATCATCATTCTTATCCAAACACATGCATTAGCGGCTGTTTATGTGTGTCATGGAGTTTCAGCCAGAGATGAGCATAATGCATTGGGCATGAGCATATTGTTTACAGTAGCAGACTCTGTTAGCAATATGAGATCATAATGTTGATGGTATTTTACAGATCACTGACACAAGCGCTGCATTTTCACGCTTTTTGATACTTAAAACCAGAAGCTGCGTATGTCAGTGTTTTTGTCTTTCTCATAGTAAAATAACTGTGGAAAAAATTCTGATACTTGCAACAAAGCTCAGTTTTGTCCACCCTGCACTACATATGGTTAGTGATTCTTTTATGTATTAAAAGATTTAACGTATTACAATACTGAGGTCTTCAACGGAAAACTCCTTCACACTAACGTATAATTGTCATCCAAGTATTGTAACTCTTAGACAAGCAGAAGTAAACTCCTCTCAGCTCTTCTCCACACGCACAACACGCACACATGTGCAGGCCAGAACAGCTGTGCTCTCATGTTATAGGACTCTGTCAGCGTATAGTTTTGTCTCTGTGGTTGTCAAGTGTGGCGCATACAGTACAGATGCATTTGGAATGATGCCACCAGAGATGCAACTGCAATGAAAATTACAGGGTGTAAAATGGTCTCCCCTCTACATTCTTCATTCTGACAAAAGTTACAGTTTTGTTCGAGGAGTATGTCAGGGTGTTTAGAAGATGTACTTTAACTCTGTGACTGGCTGCTGTGCATTAGGAAGAGTGAAGTCTTGCTAACCTCATTGTAACCTCTGTGCTGGCTAACCAGATGTTGGCTCGCTTCCACTCGGCTTCAAAAATACTTCACTTGTACCATTATTAAAAACTGTCAAAAAATACTTGACTTCTCCATCCTCCCCACCTCTGCCTAGAAACATTTATTCATGTAGAAACTGTAATCAGAGGGGGGGTTGAGGGGATGGGTGTTGTTGCAAGTTAATTTTTACCGCAATTCGGTTTCTGGTATTTGGGAATTTCACAGCAAACAAGTTCTGGAGCCAAAAAAGTATACATGGGGTTTAACCGCAGGGACTTGTAGTGTTGTACAGTCTTCATGCTCACAGTTTCAGGAAGTAAGATGCTTTTTAATGAGGCAAAGCTGGGAATGGGCTCTAAATGACCCAGGGGACTGCGGTGAGAAACACTCTGGAAAACAGTGAATAAGTGGAGGACAGTGAAAAAGTGCCAGGGTAATTTTTTTAATCTAGTGGTTACGAGATGTCCAAAACAGATCATTACACTTGGCTTTGAGCGTGTCACTGCAAAAGAAGTATGGCGATAAACAGAGCTGCCTAAATGGAGCTAGAGTATATCAAACCCAGACCAGCACTGGTCTCTCTGGGGTAAATGATCCAAGTCTGTTTAGAAATTTAGATTTAATTTTCTAAATACGATTTATGTATTTGACAGATGTTTTAAGTCTGCTCTCTAGAAATCTAACCAATGACCTTGTTGTTGTCAGCCCTGCTAAACAAACCTTGTTTGCTATTCTCACAGGTGGGCCTGTTTTATTGGTTTTCTGCAGTTTGGGGCAGGTGGTCAAATTTGGAGATCAGCTAGATAAGCCAAAGACCAGCTTGTCAAGGCTAAAAAAACAGCCAAACCAGCTTAAACCAGCTTAGACCAGCAGGTGTTCCAAACTTTATAGAGACTCCTTAAATAGGAATCATAAATCAAAGAAAAGAAAAAAGTAAATTATGTTGAGATATCAGAGACAAAAGAGAACTTTTACCCTGTGCTGTGAACTATTCTTGTCTCTTTCTGAGTTATGGAAGGGGGCTGGAAGGCTTTAAGTAATTCTCAGATGTTGAACTCTCCTGCTGGTGTTGTCCTCTGAGTGACAGGTGATGGAGAGATGGAGAGAGCCTGCTCATTGAAGGCCGGGGAAGGTGACACGGGTGATGGGTTTTGTCAGGGCGTCACAAATATTAACACTTCATATAGGAGTTCCGTCTGTTCCGATTGTTTTCTTTTTTTGAAGTCCCAGCACCAGTTGCGCTGACAGGACACATGCTGGACATTTGGGAAACAGAGCTGCAGATTTTTGTGGCTGTGCCAACCATTACATATGTTCCTTTTTCTCTTCTTTCTCTCCCTCTCTTGAAGAGAGGGAGAGAAAGAAATCCCTCACTTTTCCAAACAGCATCTATCGAGTTTCAGCTATTTAATTGCTTTGGCTCAAAACTTTGTTTTTTTTTTCCTTGGATTTTTTTCATTGTCTTCCTTTACTAGTGAAACAAACGGAAGGTGCTTTTGCACTGATAAAGGAGTCATTTGCCTGTTTTTTTCAGTGTAGAGTAATGGAAGTGTGCTGTACATTTGTTTTATAAAAATAATGTTCTGACTTTTGTCTGGTTGAGCTGTATGGGACAGCAAGCTTCTAATATAGTTATGTATCTGAAATGGAGTCATATTGAAATGGTGCCTGAGGAATAACCTTGGCACAATAACCAATAGTGGGTAATGTCATTTGTTTCCCTGCTGTTGTTTATGTTTAACTGTCATTTCAGCTTAATTTCCAAACACTAATTTCTCTACCTGACAGCGACTTGTGTTTGCCTAATAAAGTATCTGTGTATTTATTTTTCTTGTGTTTAAGAAGGAATAGTTTTGAAATTTGCTCTTTAGACGCCTTTTAATTTATTTTTACTACTGTTTGTCATTATTTTACACATTGAATACACTGCTGTTCCATCATTTAGCTAAAAAGGTTTTTTTAATATTCGCTTTGTTTTTTCACAGGTTTCTACTTCCTGTGATATAATCACACCATGCCTGAGGGGGCGGGCCGCAACAGCCAGAAAAAAAACAGCAAACAAGGTCAGACGCCAATCAAATAATATCACTCAGGAAATCAGGGTGATTATGTAACATCACAATAAAAAAATACCAGCAGGAACTGCTCATTCATGGTTTGTAGATGAAATTGAACAAAAACACAACCATGTTGTGGTTGAGTTTAATAAACCACAAATGAGAAGCTGGGAAAATCATGAAGTATATCTTATGCCAGATATAATACAATTTTCAATGGAGATAAGCCATTGAGAATGCCCAAGATAAAGTGTCTCTTAAGAATAAAACGTTAAAGTTATGAGGTTTAGAATTGAGTGTAAGGTGGTCTCACTCTAAGAACTCTTGATATTTATGGACCACATCCTCCTCCTATTCAAAGAATGTTGCTTACATTTTCAGATTGTTTAAATTGATAAAGACTGTTGGAAATATGATGACAATCACAATTGTTTATGGTTGGTCACCTTTCTTTGGAATGGACTCTCTAAACACATTCATGATTGAATCATGTTCTGATCATGCAATAGCAATAAATAGACCAGAGGGCACATTTAGAAAGACCTTTATTTGTTAAGCAGAAACTGGAGCATGTCAAGTTGCTGTCAATATACAGCACATAACATCCCAAAAGAGAAATTTATCTGCAATAAACTGACAAGCCAGCCCTGAAATACATGGCCAGATTTTGAAACATACACAATCAACACCGAAAAAGAATGTTACACTCATTTATTAAGGAGGTCATGAATACCCACAGTAACAGAAAAAAGTAATATAAAAAATTACAACTGACAATTATTATTTTATTTTGAGGGACAGATTGTAACACCCTCTACAGCAAAACAGTAAAAATTGTTTTTCCTGAACACCATTAAAGTTAAATGGAGAACATGTCCTCCCTCTCAGGAGGCCTTCTCCCAAATGAGAACTGAAATCAGATGTACTAGGTTTCAATGTGAACATTTCTCATCAGGTCTTTAAACCAGATTATCTGAGCTATCCACAGTAATTATGTAGTTCTGTATTTCAAATCTGTCTCAACAACTGTTTCAATTGTTAATTTCCTCTAAGGAATGCTTTGAGAACAACTAAAACCAAATTGATAGTTAATTGAAACCTAATTATGTCTATAACATCTATTAAATGTATACATATCTATAAGAAAAGCAACTTTTGAGTATTACATTTTTCATCTGAGCACAAAAAATTGATATTAACCTCAAACCATAGCTTGAATATTTAGACTAGCGGTATTGAGCACCTCTGAACACCTTTAGTAGGAACTGTCTGTGTTTGGTTTCACCACTTCCTGTGACAGGGCTGTCAGGTGCAGACTGGTGCAGAACGCAGGAAGTACCTCAACAGGCAAATGAGCACCCAGACACTCTGACAGAGATAAACCAGCTTGATGTCACCCAGCTTCCTCTTAATCTGTGATAATATGGTAACATCAATCACATCTCGCAAAAACGCTTTTTTTTGAAAAAGGCATATTTAAACCAGTTGTGTTAAATTGAGTCAATTTAACCAACATCTCCATAAATTATTTTGGTCTGGCTTGTTGATGTCATAGACATCCCTGTTTAAGCAGCTCTGACAGTTCTTTATCTATTGTTATAGGTATTGAAAATGATATCATGAAAATCTTTTCATGAAACCTGTAAAGAACCGGTCTAATTTTACACCAAAATCAAAAGAAAAGTTGTTTTTTTTTTGCTTAATAGAAAATAAAGCTTTTTTTTAGGTTTAAGACTTTTTACGTTAATGTTTTATGACAATGAAACCTGGACATTTTCAGCAGGTTCATGCTAAAAGTAATTTAGAAGAACTAGTATGTTGTTATGTTTGTCTGCCTGCATATTTAGTTAAGAGCTGACGGCTTTGACACCTCTAAAAAAATGAAGTGGTTTTGTGGCATGAGTACTAATACGCACTTATACAGGAAGCCTCTCTAGAGAGAGAAGTGTGCTCATGTGAGCAAGACTCATACACACCTTTTATGCACATTAGACCTCATTGGGTGTATAGTTCCTGTTTGCTTTACTGTTGAAGTCCATTCAGTCATTTCTGGAATAGAATTGGTGATAGAGAACTTTCTTATTTAGCATAAGGTATCTAAATGCAATAGTCAGTTTCTTTGAATCAGCTGAAGATATACACGGGTGGTCATTGCAGCTGCTGTTCTATGGCTGTCAGTGGCTGATTGACTGCTGTGTGGATCAGGTATGTGATATCTTTCTCTTAGCTTTCACTTATGTGGCCAGTGGCCAAATGATCTTCACAGATCTCCATGATCTGCATAACAGACCTGATGTTCTGTTAGTTCTTAAAGATGGGAGCCTTGTAGAGGCTTTATGGGACTATGGTATATCTTGTTTCTGAATAAAACAGCCTGATATTTATGACATACCACAATTACTTGATTGGAAGTGGATGGCTTATAATAAGTAGGTATCACTGACTAACAATTTATCACAATTACTTGCACAAAGACTATTAAATTTTTTTTAACATAATTTCCTTGCAATATTTTCCAAATGACATAGATCTATTTGGAAATACAGTGTAATGTATTATGTTAGATTATTAAAACAGCTGTGCAATTAATCAATTCATTCCATTTTCCATTTGGAATCATATAATTATGAGAGACAGAATATGTGTGTTGCCACACGCACATGTTCAATAATCTTATCTATAAGCCTTACACACACTCACTTAAAGACATGCTCTGGTTTTGTTGGACACACCAACCTATTTTTCCACTTTAATTCATGCTGCGTGTTTAAGAGACTTTTTAAAGTGTTTGTTCAGGCTAACAGAATCCACAGAGAGGAGGTAGAGGCATATGAGGTACATGTACAATTACAGATGGTTCTTCTATGTCACATGAATGGTTCTGACTGTATGCTCAAGAAGAGTGATAGAGAACCCTGTCTGTTTGCTTTTGTTCCTGTGGATGCACTGGGTTTACATTGTCACACTTCATGCATGTGTCTGGACGATTTAATGTCATGCTTTGAAGCGACCACAGACGTGCCCCCGAATACTTTTGCAATGAGCACAGCCGATTTTACAGTTCATTCCTCCACATTTTTTTTTAATTTTCACATCTGCGCCTGCCACCATGGTGGTGCTGATCTTGGATGGGGTTCAGCAAAAGATAAACATATGTTGTTTAGGAGTGTGTTTAATTCAAATTCATGCAATCAATATTACAGAAGTTCCTTCAAACCCTTGTGTGAACATGGGAGAAATGTCTGCAAGCAGTTCCAGCTAACCGTCAGACTAAACACTTGATGGATGACAAGCAGGCTACAGGCTTGGCAAGCAAGAGGGTGTAGAGAGTAACAGTTGGCTGCATTGCCCGGTTAGGTCAGAGGAAATGGAGGATTGTTCCTCTTCGTCGACCTCCACTGTGTAACTGGGCCACTGTTGCAACCAGCATAGCCCAGCTTTCAGCCGTCAAACAATGCTAATCTTTATAACGCTCTTGACGACCACACTGTTGTGTTCAGTTTTGATGCAGATCTTCGGGGAAAACGTTTTGTTTGGTTTTAGATGTTCTGGTTCACTGGGGGTGTGACCGATTGAATGACTTCGGTGTTCACAGGTTTAATCATCTGACAAATTGCTGCCAGGAAGTTGTGATTTTTGTTTCCTGTCGTTTCAGGGTGTATTAGGTGTGACATTCTTGAATTGACTTTGCGGGTTTGCTGCATTTTGCACAATCACACATTTTATGTTGCACCCTCTTCCTGTGAGGCAGGAAGAAATATTTGCACGAAATGCATTATTAGCACTCTTATACACTCATCCTTTTATAGAAAACAAAAAGTGTCGGTAGCAAATATATTTGCCATACCTTCCTTTAAGATTTTATGTTATTGAAGGAAAATGTTATTGCTCAGAGGTTGCTCTCTTATAGCTCAGGAGATTTAATGGGGATACAGTTTATACATTAACTTGTGCATTAACTAAATGAGCGTTCCTGTAACTCAGTTGGTAGAGCATTATGTTAGCCACACAAAGGTTGTGGGTTTGATTCCCAGGGAACACACATATTGATAAATTACCTAGTATATACCCTGAATGCACTGTAAGTCGCTTTAACTTCAATACAGTGAGAACCAATTGTAATCTATAGTATACCTTGTGTCATGATGATTAATGGTTACTAGTATCTGTACATTTTTACACTAACTTTACATGTTTCTGTCTCTCTTCACTGCAGTTCCCAGGCGCCCCTCCTCTGTGTCCTCGCTGAGTGGGATTGTGAGCCGCATGGCCTCCTCCGGGGGTGTGTCCCGCGGGAGCTGCACCTCTGTGAACACGGTGTGCTCTGACAGTGACCGCGGTGCCAGTCTCAGTTCCTCTGCCTCCTCTGCCTCGCTGCAGGATGGACACTCTTCCTCATCATCCTCATCACTCCCCTACGGAGCCATACCATCTTACCCAAGGCCCCAGCGGAATGGCTCAGACATCAGCCTGGACCTCATGCCCCTCTCCCTCCCTGCCTCCACAACACCGCTGCCCAAACTTTCTCGCCTGGAGAGGGTGGCGCTGGAGATTGTGGAAACTGAGCAGGCCTATGTGAGGGACCTCAAGAGCATTGTGGAGGTTAGGAACATACACATACTGCTGTTGATCAATGTATGATTGTCATAACATGCATAAAATGGCATTCACAATATTTCGTTTCAGAAGGAAAATAATATTGGGAGGGTCTTTATTTTATCCATTAGGATTTAATTAAATGGTAAGGCTTTTTTTTTGCCTGGTAGGTAATGATTTTTTTTTTGTTATTGTAATATACTGCATGCATCAGTGCATTAAAATAAAAAATTATTTAAACCAAAACAGAATTACAACCATTTAGTGTTTATTTTTATATAAAGAAAATAGATTGCCTAACTGAAAATGGTGTCTTTGAAAATAACCCTAATCGTATTTATATTTAAATAATAATATTTTTACCTGTCTAAACACCCAGAAGGTAGTACCTGCTGCTGAGCTGTAGGAATGCTCAGGCATGCAAACTCCAGATCAGCATTAGAACATCACGCCTCCTCACACTCCCCCACCCCCACCCCCAACACCAAATCCTGAAAGCTGAGCCTTTTCTGTGTGCCAGCGGCGATTTAAAATGTGATCATTGTGAGATTCTGCTGTGCCATTCATCACACGTTCAGGTGGAGCAGAAGAGCTCATGGCAGCAGATGAAAGCAGCAGTAAATTCAAGCCGTCACTTCAAACACGTCTCTGTGCTGCTTCTGGCCCGCACAGCGCCAATCCGGGACAATAAGGAGGCTGTTGCTCAGCATTTCAAACACGCACACACAGATCAGAGTGCGCTGTAAATATAAGAGACTCTTTGTGGATGGCTCTCAACAACGCATTCATCATATTTCAATACGCAGGTTGCGGGAAGATGAGACCTCCATACTGACCTCCAATGGAGGTCATGGATGCATATCAAAACAGAGAGGAGCAAGAAGAATAAAAGCATAGTTTGCAGTCTAGTTTTGCACAGAATAGACCAGCCTAGTCGAGTAATCAGTCATATGAAAGCTCTTTATAATTAGGTTGGTTTCAAGGTCACCTGACCCTCATCTTATGTGTTTCCAGTGTGACGTTTGCATAAGAGTTGCATTTAAAATTGTCTAGATGCCATTCTTGTACTGTATTGTATTGTACAGGTTAAGCATAATTTTGCCTGATCATACCTTCATGAGGTCAGTAAAGAGGGGTAAATGGGTCTTGTGATGAGTGATGGGGTCTTTGTGATTGTGGTTGATCATATAAACCTTACACGGCCTTTGAACTCTAAGATGTAGGTCTTTGACAGCAAAGGATCATGGGTACATAAGCCAGAGGTTGGGGATTGCCTGAAATGTAACTCCTTTTCTCTTTGCTGATGGTTTATTTGAAGTCAGACTTTTCATATGCCAATAAAAAGAGAAGGCATGTGAGCTTACAGTGCTTTTTGAAAAGATGTCTCAAGATGAAATATCCATAAATTGGTTGTTGACAGACAGGATCTTACGGAGGAATGCTGCTGTTTTATCAATCTGTGGTCACAAAATGGAGGCTGAGTGGTGGATAGCGGTTTTGGGGATAAAGTGCTGACTCTGGGAGATGTGTGCATGATGTCTGATTGAAGTCATACTTAGCCAGGCTCAGCTTCTATTAGTAAGAGCTGTCTGGTTTTGATAGAAAGCATAACAAAGGATGATGTCAAGCTGGTTGGAAACAAGAGCCCAACATGAGATGATCGTGAGCTTAGTGACATTTTGTCCTTAGTCTGTGTGGGTTATTATTAGGTTGTGAACTGTTGTGGTGGCATTCAGGTGCAATATGTGTAGCTCGTTTGTGTGGGGAGGACCTTTAGGGGAGCAGGACTGAGAGATTCCCCCTTTTAGTTTCAGCTGTATTTCGTCCAAATAGGACAGGAAATTAGGCTGAGGGGGGCTTGGCTGTAACCCCCATTCTGGGGCACAAGCAGAGATGGAGAGGGGATGTTCATGAAAGAAAGGGACCCATTCCCTTCCAAACTCCAGACTGACCTAGTTTCACAGACAAAGACTCTGAACGTGTGCAACTCTCTCCCCCCTCCATTGTCTGTCAACTTTCCAAACTTCCTGTCATAGTTTAAGTGTCTACTTCCGTTTCTCTTCTTTCTTTCTTTCTTTCTTTCTTTCTTTCTTTCTTTCTTTCTTTCTTTCTTTCTTTCTTTCTTTCTTTCTTTCTGTCTTTCTGTCTTTTCTGTCTTTTCTTTCTTTTCTGTCTTTTCTGTCTTTTCTGTCTTTTTTCTGTCTTGTTTCGCTTGCTTTCTTTCTTGCTTTGTGTGTGTTTCTTTGTCTGTTACTTTCCTTCCTTTACTCTTCATATCTCATATGTGAACATTTCTGTTTTGCTTTTGGCCAGACTGGCTGTCATAACACACTTCACGTACTCTCTAGTAAGTCATTTCTGTAAGAAAGCATCTGCCAAGAAAATGTACTTATAACTTATTGTTCCTTTGTCTGCGGCCGGTCCCGCTCATCTCTCACACCGTCCTTTCATAACTCACAATGTAATCCTCAGATTTCCCCTCACGTCCTGGATTTTCACTCTTCCCTGTGTCATCACTCATCTCTTTATCTACTGCTCCAGTTTTGTCATGTGTCACAGTCACGAGAAATGACCATTCAGGGGGGAATTCTGTCCAGCCTGTGGCGGTGTGTACATCAGCATAATTACAGTGTCCAACTTCCCTCTGCCGTTTAAAGGTGCTGAATGAGCCATTCCTTTACTTTCTGGCTCTGTTTTGCCCCCAACTCAGTATGTTTGCCTTCCCAGATGTCTTGTGGCTCTGGAAACAAACAGAGAAGGAAAAAAGCCTGTGTTTTATGGTCCAGGAATGTGGAGGCATAGGGAATGTGACAAAGAGAACCCCTTATAAAGCCAGTCTGTCTCAAATGCCACATAGTGTTTGTTTATTTGTAGCTGTTTATTGTAACGGTAGAGTTTGAACCTTTATAGTTTGTTTTGTTTTGCCTGGTGGCATTTTGTTGGCTCTGGTGTCTGTATTTTCTCTCTGGAGGATTTAACTGTCGTTGTTGGCACGCTCTTGCACTTTAACTCCGTCGTGGTCTGGTGGAACTGGTTTGTCTATCGATTACAGGGATGTTGGTTTTGGTCTATAATCTTGTTAATTAAGGGTTAATGAGGCCAAGCACTGATAAAACGACTGATATATATAGTGGGAATAGAGAGTGATGCTTAACTCAGCCAGGAGACAGACCACTTTTGAGACTGTTTCCCTGGAATATTTTTCCGTTTTGGCCTCTGTTGAACAAAAATTAGGTTTAAATATGATAACATTGTGATTTAACGAACACATTTTTCTTATTAAGTCAAGAATGTATCTTCATAGTAGCAGCATCAGGGTGATTATATCATTATATCAAAATCACTTGATATGGGAAACCTCACTACCTCAAGATTGTTGGTTCAGATGAAATAACAGCTAATTATTAAGCTATACTGCCGACTAGTGACAAATTCCATTTTCTTAACTCAATGAACAATCCCAGAAAAGATTATTCTTAAACTTTTTACTTTTCTTGTGCATTTTTTGTTTTTTACAAATCAAGCCTGTATAGAGAAAAGAAAGGCGGCAAGTTCAGTGTCGTCTTTCTCCTTTGATATGTCTGTTTTTAGCAGCCTAAACCGTATTGTGCTTTTTACCCTCATGTTAGTGGCATACTTTGCTTTGTTGTAGTGCTTTGTTGCATGTTTACACAAAAGATAATTGAGAGGCTCAAGTGTGGCGTCCAAATTAATTACATTACAACAAGTCATGATTTTTGGAAGGTGAAAGGCACATCCTGCTGCGACAGACCCATTTACAGTCAAAATAGCCTCGTTTTAATCCACAAATTATGAATCAGCTGTGTGTAAGTGCTTACAATGGAAAATGTGATGGAACTGAGTTAAAAATCATTTCTGAGGTCTCAGGAGTTGCTAACAAAGTAAAACAAATTCAAGTGTGTAAATGCCTTGTATGATTTCATTGAGGTCATCCACACTTTATCTGTCTCTGGTTCTCTCTCTCAGGACTATCTTGGCTGCATTATTGACTGTGGAGACTTGCCTCTTAAACCCGAGGAGGTCAGCACCCTCTTCTGCAACATTGAGGACATCTATGAGTTTAACAGGTGGGTGTCTGCTTTCTGCATTCTCTCTCTTTCAGTGTCTCTTAAAGCAACCTACACTTATGTTGTACTGTATGGTTTTCTTTTTTCTGTTGAACACAAAAGGAGAAATATTGGTGGAAATGTACTGGTTCTTCATTTCCATGCAGCTGAATAGGCCTTTACATGATGACACAAATTTTAAATATTAGAAGATTCACTAACATGTTCTTTTTTGTCAAAATCTTTATCCCTAAAGCATGTTGTATCAGATTGTGCAGGTTATACTTTGAAAGATGTTTTAAACAAAGTTAAATCAAATATTTTGTGAGTTTTCAGCAAAAATAGATTTTAAGAAATTGGTATAGTTTAGCACAATTTACCACTGCAATTACAATAAATAGAGACAGAGGTTATTTTGTATAGTTGTATGGACTGTTTTTATTCACTTTATGATTCTTTTGCATTCATTTTGGAGCTAACAGCCTCAGGCCTCATTTATTACAATGGCATGGAAAAGAGCAACCAGTACAATTCTTCGAATCCCTTCTTTGTTCATTAAAAGAAATTAATCCGGGTTTGGAATGACACGAGAGTGAGCAAATAATGACAGGACTGTCATTTTGGGTGAACTGTTGCTTTAAAGATCTGGTGGTCACGTCTGACTCATCTTCCTGGGTGGCGACCGCGGTGGTGTCTGTTGAATCTGTCTCAAACACAATGGCTGGCCTGTACTCTGATCTGTCCCACCGTGAGGGACGATGTGCAGAAGTCAGCCAACAGTGAGTGTGTATGTTAATTCTGATCCACTCCAGCACACCATCCCTGGCTTGCTGTACTTCATTGCATTTCATGAGGCCTCCATCATAACTGCTCTTCTTAAAGCAGATATGCAGCCTATGGTTTATTACACACTGAGTTCTTGCATGGCAACCTGGAGATTTGTGTTTGTCTGGTTATGTGTCTGCTTTGCACTGTTTATTGCAATTGACATGCTGTGTTTATTTCAGATCCAGATTCAGTCAATTTTCTGCATTCCTTTCTGCATTACTTATCATTGATGTATACTAGAGTGTTTTGGGATTAGAAACATTTGTAAATTCCTGGAGGAAACATTTACTACATTTACTGCTCAGATACTGCTCGTTTTCAGATTTCTCAGTATCATTTAAGTATCAGGTTTGTCTCACATGTTTCTGCTTAAACTTCCCTAGGAGGAATAAATTAGCCACAAATGAGATCTTACAAGAATTTTCTTCTTCTTTGTTTATTTTCTGCCTTCAGTTGCAAACTTATCTGCAGGTATCTGAGCAAATCTTTTGGGTCAATCAATTGAGACATTGCTGAGATCTCATGTAATTCTAGATAATAAAAATGAGAGATCATAGTGGCCTGTTTCACAAGAAAATATTTGATAAGCAGGAGACGCAAGCAAAGGACTCCATTAACTCTCCAAATAATGTCATTGCTGTCAAGGAGAAACAGTTGAGATGTTGGAGAGATCTCATTACCACTCTCTTATGGGTTATGATCTGACACCAGCCATCAATGGTGACATGACGTAAACTGTTGACTGATTGATGGGTAGGAGATCTGGGAGCAGGAGCGTGTGTTGCTGAGGTCCTGGGAATAAAGCTTCTTATACCTCTCATTTTTCCTTACTGCTCCTTGCCCTTCAATCACTCATGCTGAGGGTCCTGTTTTCACACTGTTTTCTTTCTGTCATTAGTCAGAGTGAAAATTTAACATGACGCCTTACCACCAACTCTCATGGGAAATCAACTCGGCTGTATTGAAAACAGAACAGAATTTAAGAAACTCTTGGGTTTCTACAGGAGTTCATTTAATAAAAGCTAAAAATGCAATGCATTTGTTTTCATCCTGTTCCCGACTGCTTCCAGCCTCTTTCAAGATCAGACTGGGCTGTAATGAACAGACTGAGAGTTAATCAGGAAATTCCCCTGCTTGTTGAAAAGTATTCTTAAAAGGGATAGCTCACCCAATAAAAATTTGAGATCATTCAACCATCATGTTATTTTGTGAGATTGTTTCTACTTTATTGAACACAAAGGGGCATTTTAGCTGAATGGTCTAAATGCTGCACTTTTACTCATGCCAAACATTATTTTTTTTCATTTTTTTTTACATTTAAAAATGTGTATATTAAAATAGGACAAAACAAGCTTTTCAGTCAATCAAATCAGTTTCCACAATGCTGTGAAATTAAGTAACATTTGGCAGCATTTTAAGTTATAGATGGACTGTTAAATCAGCATTTACTGCTTATTGCGTGCCTCTGCAGTCATTATTAAAAGTCACTATTTAAAATGAAGAACTGACCATGTTTTCTCATCCTGCCCAAGTTTAAACATACAAAAGCTCTCTTTGTTTTTTTACTCCTAAAAGCCCTGCTCATCACTTTGGAATGTAGCCCCTGTATTTACACTTGTTAAGTCTACTTTCTTGGAACCAAGCTTTAGGACACATACAAATGTGCCATTTTCTTTAAGCCAGAGCAGGCCAGGCTATGAGGTAGAGCTACAGCCCCTGTGGTGAATAAGCCACACATGACCTGTCAGCAAGTGAGGGTGCAGCCAAGCGAGCAATGCATCCTGGGACAGCAGACAGGATTTTGTTCCCGCAGACATCTGTCCAGTTATAGTGAAGCATTGTAAATTGCGCCTTTGCATTTGTCTTTTGCAGTGAATACAACAAAGCATGTTGTTGTTGCTGGCTTGGGAATCTTCTCTTTTCTTTTCCAATCTGCAGCTTTCTTTCAAAATCTGCAGATTGTTCATTTTGTTCTATGTTTTTTAAAAAACAAAATAATTACACCATTCTGTGTCATGCCTCTCTTCTGCCCCTCATTCATATGTCGATACAAGTTCAGACACCTATACTGCACTTCTGAATGGACTGAGGTACAAGAACTACCACATTTGTTTCTCAGCTAAGCAGTCACAGTTATTGGCCTAAAATTAAAGGCAATCATTTGAAAATCACCAAATATTGGTCACATTTTTCTATTTTTTTTCTATGTTTTTCTATTTTTGAGCCATGAAAAGAATATGTAACTGCCCAGACATAATCCCTCATTAGGTAAAATTGTAGCTAATGTGCGACTTTTGTATGTACTTGTCTGCTGTCATGGTCTGTCACACTGCTATGATGCTAAGGCGTCAGTGTTTTGGATGACGTTCCTCACTGAGAATAAAGAGTACTCTTTTCTTATTAATAAACACAGAGCTGGTCTTCTCCAGAACACTCCCTGCCTTCACATCATCTTACCATCTCACTGTTTTCTTTGATCTCATCCAGGAGAGGTCTAGATTTATCTTGAGGATTAATTTGTTAAAGAAAGGAGAAGAATAACTGTGAATTTCCCTCTCAGTGGGATGCTGTGTTTCCAGCAGAAATATAGCCTTGACTGCTGTGGGAAATATGAGGTAGATAAGGGGAAATTTTAATGCGGTGAACTTCTGTTTGCAGGGTGTTAATAGATGAATGGTAGGAGATGGCGAACAGAAATGTGTGAGAGCTGGAGAAGAATGTGTGATTTGAAGGGTGAGGTGAAGACTGAATGGAACAAAGAGAGTTCCTTTTTTTACATTCAGAACCTCCTTCAGGAGTCTTCCGATCTTTGGCCATGAAGATCATAAGTCTGTTCTACATTTGGTTTCAGAGGAACACTTGAGGAGCACACACAAGTCCAACAATCAATCAAGATACACTACATGGTTTGTTAAGCAATTCTGATATGTTCAAAAAAACATCAGCACTTGGCCTGGTGTCTAGATGTATTCATTTCCTGTTTTACTTTAAATATTTCCTTTAAAAATGTCCTTGTATGTATTTGCCAAAAAGGAAGCTGGGAAAGCATTTAGTGTGAATGTAGCATCATATTTTAAATCTCACAACCTGGATTTGCCAACTCTTTCCTGGGATTTTGGATGAGAGTGCCAAGACCTCAAAAGATGCGCCAAGGTCTAATTGAATCCAAATTGCCTACTAAAGTGCAGACGTGAAAGCAGATACTTGTTGGCTTAGAATGTAGAGCAACATGTGCAATCACCAATAATTGAACTGTTTTGTTATTGTGCCACCCCATTTACGTCTCAGACATCACAACCCTGCAGGCACCTAAAACATCAAGCTCTTTTGTGTACTTAATATGAGACACTATGCATAAATCCATATGTTTCCTCTCATAACCACAATGAAGACCCTTTACCACAAAGGGCAACCACAAAATGAGCTCCGTCTTAGAGGATGATGAAGGCTGGAGTGCTGTGGTTTCCTGAACTTTTCCCCTCAGACACATGAAATAAAGTCCAAAGAGTTTAGAGAGCGCCATGTTGTTTTCTTTTACAAGATATGGAGGGAGAATTTCCCTAGAGAATGACCAGTCTGGGAGCCTCTCGTCAATGAATTTTGAAGTTTTGCTAATGAACTGGAATGAAATGCAATGTATTTGGTTGAGTTGTCACAGAGCTAATCATTTAACCTTGAGGTGGTGCATGAGGAATGGTGAGCATTGTTGGTTTTTAAACATTGTCAGGGAGTGTTAAACCAGTTGACAACCGGTCGAAATCCTTGGTCAAAAAAGTCCCACCAGCCACATCATATCAACTCCATAACACTGAGGGAATATCCATTCTTTTCCATAAGGTGTTTGATTCACAATAGAGATTGTTACACTAAACCAAGCCCAAGCTTCCTTCATGGCCTTAAAGTCTAGACACTGTTGCCAGCAATATACTTCAAGATATCTGTTTATCATTCATTTAATGTCTGGCAAGAATCATGTTCACCCATTTAAGAGCCACATCCATGGGTTTAGTCATGGTAAAGAGGGAATTCAAGGTCATCTGTGGGAATACTGACAGATGTTTGGAGGTGAAATATGTTTTGAGATGGAGAAGGTGAAGAAGGAAATGGAGCCAAAATGAGATCTCTTCCATCTGTGTGCATTTAGGTAATCGTTGGGTCTAAATGATAAAAATGAAACAAATGACCTCCATTTGGAAATACAGGCAGGAGTTGAATCCCATTACAGTAAAGAGTGTCCTTTTGACACAGCAGTCCCAAATGTTTCCACAGAGAGGGAATAACAGCATTCAAACAATGAGATATTCCAAGTCTCAAAATCTTAACGTGCCACCCAACACAGATTTTGATTTTCAGAATTTTCAGTGTTCGCTAATTGCTGTACTTTTCACATATTCACATATTGCTGCTCACATATTCTCATGCATTGCTGCATGAGAATATGTGAGCAGGAATGTTTCTTGTGCACTAAAACTAACTTGATCTTTTTATCTTCAACAGTGAGCTTTTGGAAGATCTGGAGCGAAGTCCCCATGCGGCTGCTATAGCAGAGTGCTTTGTGGAGAGGGTAAGGACACAGAATGAAATATAGAAGTCTTTCCATTAAAAACCTTATTGGATAATACACAATCAGTGATGTGCAAAATTACATATTTTTATATGTATGGGTTCTTATTTTACATGTATGTTAGCATAGATGTAGATATACACATACACACATTTATCAAAATAAGGAATTCCAGTTTGTAGCTTCATGCACGTCATACTAGTTCTCCTTCTGTAAACACAAAGAGCTGTTGGATCTACCAAGTTGCCTAAGGGGAATCAAGTTTTATTAATGTGTTTCACAAAACCTTAATGGTGGGGCCTTTGCTTGGCAGTGTGGCAGAAGCACACAGGCCGATGGCAGGGCCAAAAACAGACGGGCCCTGTGAAACGAAGCCTAAACAAATCGGCAAACAACGCTGAACTTTTAACACATCCACACGTCAGCTGATCGCGTTTACAGACATTTTTGCTCTCTCTGTCCATACCACAATGACACAACAATGAGCAGGCCGAGACAGACTGAAAACCAGACAAGGACATCATTGTTTAGAGTCGTGGAGAGGCTGCATGTAATCGAGGGTCTTTCTGTCAAGACTTGTGGCGTGGTTTAAAAAGGAAACCATTTACATTCCAATCTGAGCAAGCTTTAGGCAACTGCCCCCCTTTCAAGTTCCAACCCCCAGTGTTTACCCCTGCTTAAATGGCCACTCTTAGGATCAATTAGCACTGGCTAAGGAAACGGAGAACATTCGATTAAGCCATTACCGGTAGGTTATTTTGAGGTTTTAGCTGACACAGGGCTTGAGTTCAACCTTCTCTAATGCCACAGAGGCTCTGCATTATTTAGTTTTTTCCCAGAATCTTTGCCATAAAAATCTTTTAGCAACATTTAAAAGAAACGTCAGACTTGTTCCAAAGCAAAGCAGTAACTCTGGGGTAGATAACAGACTGCAAATAGAGCATGCATGGATGTGCTTACATGCTTAGAATTCACTCTGCTGAGCATCTGCTAAGCAGCCCATATCTGGCCATATCTGCCTGCAGACAGTTGTTATGGCCATTGCCAGAGCAGATGAGAGGTTTCATTTGATTGCGTTGTTGTGGTACTGCTTCTGTTTTTAGGACATTTCTCAACAGTTCCAACATACTTATGTCTCACTGCTAAGCGAGTTCCACTCTAGATTTTGCCATTTTTAATCCTTCTTGTTATTTTTTTGTCTGGATTCATAACCCTGACCTTTTGATTTTTTTTTTGAACAGCAAGTAAACCAACAATAAAAATGTATGGTTATTGATTGTATAAAAATGTTTTTTAAAGAAATGCTGTACTGAATCAATGATGTATTTGTCTTTTCTTTAGAGTGAAGCTTTTGACATTTACACCATATACTGTATGAATTACCCCAAGTAAGTGAATAATATTTCTGTTATTTTGAATGGTGTAGATATGTTTCTATTGAGATGTCAACCAACATCATGTCTAGTCATTTAAAACACTTGTGATGAATGTAGTGTTAGACATTAGGTAGGCTGTGTCAGCTAAAGGTCTAGTAGAAACATTAGACATATCAGAGGCAAACATATTTGGTTGATGACTGCTTTTACATACCTTTCAGCCTCTCTCACAGAATTCCCATGGGCCTTCAGTACAGCGGTAGCAGATGTTCTGCTCAAGCTCATTTCTGAACCGTCTTTGGAGAATTAGTTCAATGTATACTTTTACAAGCATAACTCAGAAACACTGTGGCACTGATCAGCCTTAGTATGTTTTGTACAACAGTTCTGCTAGTCCTTTGTATTTGCATCATCACAGTGACCATATGTTGGATGTTTTGGGTGTCAACACTAAAAGGCCACCAGCTAAATGCTAGGATAAGATGAAGTGCTGTAGGCACCCCCAGTAGACCACCTGTGCCTAAAAATCTACTTTCCTGTTTCCACTCAGCTCGGTCACTGTCCTGAGGGACTGCATGAAGAACGAGAGCCTGGTGCGCTTCTTCCAGGAAAGACAGGCCACCCTGTGCCACTCGTTGCCCCTGGAGACCTACCTGCTGAAACCTGTGCAGAGAATTCTCAAATATCACCTCCTACTGCAGGTCAGTGGAGCACAATGCAATGAAAGTGGATATGGGCTGTCTACGGTAGTGAAGGTTGTAGCTCCAATCCTGAGGGTAGATTTGGAGATGCTTCTGATTTTCTAACAAACGCACCAATTTGTTACTTTTGAATTATTGAATTTATGTAATATATTTAAGTGCAGCAAACACTGAAAGAAACGTTCCTGGCAGATGGCACATCTGATTTGGTGTTGCCCCCTTGTGGTAGGAGCTGTCCAAACACTTTGATAAAAGTGATCCAGGGTATGAGGTGGTGGAGGATGCCATTATTACCATGACAGCAGTGGCTTGGTACATCAATGACATGAAGAGGAAACAGGAGCATGCGGTCAGACTGCAGGTCAAATTCAAATGCTTCTATTACAATACACCTTCTATAGTGTCAAACATATAGAATAATTCCAAGACTTTGTATATTTACATTTATGGACTTGGCAGGCACTTTTATTAAAGCAGCTTACAGTGGAAATCGAACCCACAACTTTTGCACAGCTAACAGAATGCCATTACCAGTTGATCTACAGGACCACTGACTGTAATAACGTGCATTAGAATATATTAATCCAGTTTTACTTAAAGTGGTAAAATGTAAATGTGACATTTCTTTAGGAGATTGAGAGCCTGTTGCTGAACTGGACTGGTCCTGATCTCAGCGGGTTTGGGGAATTGGTTCTTGAAGGCTCCTTCAGGGTCCAACGGGTAAAGAAGGAAAGAGCATTCTTTCTTTTTGACAAAATGCTTCTCATTGCCAAGAAGAGGCTGGATCATTTCATATACAGCACTCACATCTTTGTAAGTCATTGACATCATCATCATTTCTTTTTCTGTGATATACAGTTACAGGAATTTGGGTGTACTGAATTGTTTCTTTTTGTCGCTCTTTCATCTGTCAAGTGCTGTAATCTGCTCCTAGTGGAAAACATGAAGGATCCTCTCTGTTTTAAAGTTTCAGACCAGACAATCCCAAAACAGCAGCACATTGTTCAGGTGAGGCCAAATGTTTTCTACATACACACAGGGCTATACACACAACATTGTTACTGACATTTGAAATCTGTGATAGGAAGTTTTTAAATACACCTTTATATTACCCCAAAGGATGAAAACATTACTTGAATTTCTCTGTAGGCTAAGAACCAGGAAGAGAAGCGTTTGTGGCTGCACTACCTCAAAAGCATGATAGTGGAGAACCATCCTGCGTCCTTACCTCAAAAAGTAATGAAGTTGTTTTTATGTCAACTGGTGATGTCAGCTGATGATTATGCATTATGGGAGTGATTATGTACAGCCAGACAGTAAAATAATAAAATAAAATGACAATAAACCCAATGATGATCAGGACCCCAGGGCAAAGCAGATACATTATGTTGCTTATTTGCCAAATAAATAAATAACATGACACAAAATGCTGTATTGATGGAATAATTTTATTATGTAAAAAGAGACCTGCACACATATATAACAAATTGATTACCAGGGGCAACAATCCCAGTTATAAAGTTTAATAGGCATTCATACAAAACATTTGACTGTAGAATGGTGTGATTGACCAGTCAGAAGCAAGTATTTGAGAGAGACACATTCCACATTTTAGGGTTATTTTGTAATCACTTAAGCAGTTCAATTATAGTTCACGTAGAAACATGTGAACATCAATTTCTTGACATGTTTTGCAGGCAAGACAGGTTCTCGGAGACAGCTTCTGTCAGTGTAAGTTTTTTTTTTTTTTTTTTTTTTTTTTTTTTTTTTGCATTCATATGATACTGGATTACCGTTTGTAGCACTGAGTTGTGATGATTCATGTTTAATATGATGCTTAGCCCCACAGTTTGATCAAGAGCCGATACGAAAGCCAATTCCTTCCCCCAGAATGAATGATGTTCATAACTATAACAGAGGAAGAAGGCAATCAGGTCTGTAGTGTTGATAACACATTCTTTATGTGTATATAATATTATTATAAATATAATATTGTGTATATTCATATACCTCTAACAGTTTCATTATAAACTAGTTTGTAATGTTTCATATACATATACAGAGCCACCAGAGTTAATCTACACCCCTGAGAAAGCCAGGAAAAGCCTGCCTCTCCTCTTAGAGGGCAATCTGCCATACAAGCGTGGGAGGAGACAGTCCGGTAAATGTCTGATCTGTTATAATATACAGTACTTACATAATTCTATAAATTTGTTCTTAACAGATTATATATATATATATATATATATATATATATATATATATATAGATTATATATATATATATATATATATATATATATATATATATATATATATATATTGTATAATTGTTAACATCTAAATGATTATTCTTCTGTTCTTATTATAAAGCCCCTGCCAAAGATATAGAATCTGCATTTCAGAAAAGTGGTGAGTGTAACTTTTTAATTTCTTTCATTTTAT
This sequence comes from Chromobotia macracanthus, assembly GCA_036877525.1. Taxonomy (NCBI): domain Eukaryota; kingdom Metazoa; phylum Chordata; class Actinopteri; order Cypriniformes; family Botiidae; genus Chromobotia; species Chromobotia macracanthus. Next base: position 3,131,187 of record JAZGTH010000040.1, read on the forward strand.
TTATTATTATTTGGTCAGTGACAACATTGCTTTGAAGATGAAATTGAAACTACAGTTCATTTAAATGAATGTATTGTTTCACTTTTGGTTCTTGTAATGTTTATTTAACATCACTTAAATATGTTTCTTTCTCTTTCAACTTATGTTCTGTCATGGCTCATGTCCTGGCTCAAATCCAGTTTCTTTAAAGGTATTAGCTCATTTTATTTTCTTATGCATACAATTTCCTTTCACTATTTAATTGTCCTCTCTGGTGAAATGAGATGTCAGCCCTTCACCTAATCTGTCGAGATCATTACAACCTTCATTGTTAAACTTGTTTTAACATTAACAACAAAAAACCTGTATTCTTATATTGTTCATCTGTCTCTGTTTTAAGATCTATTCCTACTTGTAGGAATGTAGCTTTGACTTATTGTTGGGTCTTATGGCAAAATGTTAAATGCTCTCTCATTTGTAAGCCGCTTTGCTTTTCATGGGTTCTCAGGTTGGCAGCGAAGGGGAATTATGCCCACTGGCTGACAGCATGTGCTCCTCAGGCAGTACCAGTACTCTGGCATCCTCCGTCATTGAAGTTGAGTCTGGTCGTGATGATCTGGGCTTATGTCAAGATGAGGATGATTTTTCCCCACTCCCTTCACTTTCCCCACTCCCAACACTGTCTATTACTGAAGAAATCATGCAGTTCATTAACCAGAGCCGGGTTCGAGAAGGCATGGCAGCAATACCATCTGAAATGGTACATATGCTGCATCATACCAATGTTAACAGTGTTATTAATGTAATTTCAAAGTTCTAAATTAAACCTGTTTTATACCGTTTAGTTTCAGTCTTGAAATCTTCTCTGTTGTATTAATTAATCAAGTGGAAACAGAATAGTGTTTTTGATTTTTGTAATGGCCTTCTGGATTTTTCTTGCTTGCTTTCTTTTCTCCATGGTGCCAGTTGACTCCAGAAGCTATGGAAGTCCAGCCACAGGAAGCACAGCAGTTAGATGGCTCCAAACCACTGGAAGCTGAGGTAGATGAAGATATGCAGGAGACAGTCAATCCCAAAAGATCAGAGATGGACAAAACCCTTGTAGATGATGTGTCAGACAAAAATGAGGACAGCCATCCATCCTGTGACGCAAACGATTATCCACCAGAGGATCTTGAGAGACCGTCATCATCACTGCTTACCTCCACAGAAGTGAATCTGTCAGGAGAACTGACACACTCAGAACTCAGTCATAGTGATTTATCCAAACCAGAGATCTTTAAGGCCATAAGTGAAAAAGTGTGTGAAGACACCAAGGCCACTTTTATTAATAGTGAAGAATCTCACCTCTCAGATGATTTGAACAAAGCTGCTCATCCATCATGTGAGGCCAAGACAACTGATGTAAACATCACTACATCATCAAAAGCAACTGACAGCTCTCTTGTCCCCAAAGTGGAAGCTGAGCAAAAGCTGACCAAAAGTGACAGGCAGATTATTGCGAAGATTCGCAGCTATTATGAAGCAGCAGAAGCAGGTGTGGAGGAGAGTCAGGCAACACGAAGAAATAGCTTTTCTCATATTCCTACAGGTTTAGTGAAGGATTCCGTGTCTCGATTCAATGTTTGTATCCACCAAGAGAGCCTGGTGGACTCTGAGAGTGGTCACTCAGACATTGTTGAAAATGAGTCACCATCTTCACCACTCCCACAATCAAACCAAGCCGAACAGATTGTCAGCCATCACAAATCTGCAGATACAGTCTCCCCTTTCTCACACTCAGATGTTATCCAAGAACCAAAAGAAAAAATAGACAAGCCAGACGCTGAAAGAGATGGACAGATTTGTGACTTCAATCCCTGCATGAAGCTTTGGAAGGAGAAAGAGAAAATGGAGTCTCAGAACAATCTGACAGTCCCTTTCCTGAAGCAGAACAGTTCTGCTGAGCATACAGACACACTGGGTTTAGTACAACATGAACAGCGTGATAAACATACTTTACATGCATCTAATCTGCCGACAACTGAGAAAGCTGATACATCTCTTCCATTTGTCAGTACAGCTAGATCTAGGATGTCTCCTAATGGAAGTCTGGATAGCCTTCCCAGTCAAATTAAAGTTGGCCGATTGCCTCGTCATGGCAAGGTGGTTTCATGTAGCCGCACCCTGTATGAAGGAATGGAAGAGGTTCCAGATTTAGGGTTTTTGGAGGGTGGACCAGTCAACCATTGTTTGGTAGAGAACTCGGAAAAGATTCTGAATAAAGTGCAAATGCTTGCACGCATGTACACTGCCAAAGCAAGCAGCATGAAGGTACCACTGCATCAGAAGAGAACAAGAGTGAGTAGGGGAACATGGTCAGTGGAGGAAAAACTGAGTGCTCCACCCAAGTCTCAGTTACAGCTGCATCAGGGGGATGTAAAAATACTAAGTCAACCCACAGGTGGGTATATAGACAAGTTGTGAACTGTATGTCGAAATGTTTGTTTTAAAAACTATTGATTGAAGATAGTAAAACATTTTAATGTTGTCTTGTTTCACAGAGATAATAGAATCATCAGTACCTACACATTCTGAACCTCTTGGTCACATCATTGTAAGGGAGCAGCTGTCTACAACCTGTCACCAAGAAAATGACTGTAATCTCATTGGGCCCCCAGAAGAGAGCTTATCAATTAGATCTAATTCACTGTCCTCAGCTACATCAGTTCAGATGTTATCAGAAAGTAAAACAGTTACAGAATCACAGACCGCTGTGATATCGGACTATAGACAGAGCTCATTAGAAAATTGTGAGCCTCTCTTACAGAAAAAAGCAGTTTCCCAAGGAGATCAGTCTGTGTTACTTCCAACTTGTTCTGAAACTCAGGATCAAGTTGATCCAGAAATGGCATCCAACCTCTGCAGATTACCATTGGACCAGCATGCTGAGAACATAGGACATTCCATCCAAGAGGACAATTTAAATGCTGGAGACAAATCTATTGAAATAAATAGTATTGAAGAAGAACATCAAAAACAGATGTTGCAAGAGGGGAATCCTACTTTAGCGAGCAGTTCTACAAGTGACCAATATACTGACTCCTTAGTCATTAAGTATTCAGATGGGGTGACACACATTTTGGAGGAGAAAAAAGACTCTAATGTAAAGCCCTGTGAAATTGGAAAACTGATGTTCCAATCATTCACAGATGATAAACAGGTTGCAACGCAACATTTGAAATCGAAGCACACATGGGTTGATGCTGAAACACTAGAAACTGGTAAATTAACAACCTCTGTGTCCTCTGAACATGATGTATGCCCCCCATTACAGGCAATGGCTGATGACTGTGGTCCAACCACAATGATCATCTCTGAGGGATCAGAGCAGTTATATTCTCTTGCACAGTTGCAGGAGGATACAACTATCTCCACCCAAGTGGCATCTCTGCTTGGTTCAAAGGGCAAGTGTAGTCCACAGGATGGCATGGTCAAAGAAGACCTTAGCAATAATTCAAATATATTAAGCTCACTCGCTACATCCCTTCTGGATGCAACTCCTTTGAATAAACTTCCTCTGTTTACTAGCCAAAGACCTTCTAATCTACCATCTGCCACAGGAAAGAGAAGTCCTATTACCAGCTGGAGTTCATCATCTCTGTCAATGTCCTCCCAAAGGTATTCCACAGAGCATCTCTCAAATAAAGTTGTAGTTTACATGTTCATTTGATATTTATGTAGTTGTTGTACAGCAAAGAATATTACTGTTCTGTCTTGTGTCATCTCAAATCGATCCATGCAAGATTTTAATGTCTTTTTTCATTTGCCTTTCAGACTACCACATACTTTACTGCAAACTGAGGAACAGATTCAGGATTCTTCCATTCCTGATCTTTACCCTCACAGACAATCTTTTTCACAGGGTCTTAATGATAAGCCCCCCTTTGGTTGTGGACGTCCAATAGATACAAAACCACCCTCTGCCTTTAGCCCCAATCTGCGAATCCGCTCACCCTCTCCCATTAGAGGTGCCCAGAACTCCAGGCCCTCCTCAACACCTTCAGCTCTTAAAAAGTCTCTTGCTGCCTCTTGTATCAGTCAGACAATTTCTCAAAGCATGGCCAAGAGGGGTGTACGTATCCAGACTGCTTCGCCACCTCTAAGCTCCCCTTCTGTCCTCCCCACTTCCTCTATAAGACTAAGATCACCATCTCCTAAATCCATCACCCTGGAATCAAGTTTTGGCTGTACATCCAGCATTGGAGAAGGGAGTCAACCAACAAGATCCTCTCCATCCCCTTTCAGATCAAACAGCCTTCGATGTAGCCCAGCGACAATTCAGTCCCCTCCTCCTTATCGTAGCCAGCGAGCAATATCTCCTGCACCTCCAGTTAGCCTCCATTCAACACCATCTTCTAAAACCCAAATCTCAACTACTCATGAACAGTCTCCTTACACAAGTTTAAATGGAAACAACAATAATAACAACAGTTTGAGTAATAACGGATGGGTCACTGACCACAAAAAAACACCACACGCAAGTGTTGGTGGATCCTCTCATTTCCATGATCCTGAACGCATAATCTTGCACAACAGGGTGGCTCGATCTTTTCCATTCTCTGAGCCTAATTCTCGTGTGCAATCGCCATCACACTTTATTTGTCCATCTCCAGATACCCGAGTTTGCTCTCCCCCACCTGCCCAGAGCCATACCATTCACTTGGTAACAAAACCACCTAATCCTAGAACCCCCAGACAAGCCGGAGCTGGTTTTTTCACCCCTCTGTGTTTGGAACTATCAAGATCAACATCTGCTTGTTCACTATCTCCCCGTTGTAGCCCCAGAATTACCTCTCCTCCCCCTATTGGCATTCCCACAAGTGTATGGGGCTTTGCTAACCCACAGCCAAGGAATCCCTCGTTAACAAATCCATCTTCTCCACCAGAGGCTAACTCTACACCAGAAGGTACCAGAATCATTTCTCCTACTCCATCAGGGACATCTTCATGTTCAGCAACTATTCCTCAGAACCAGAGGAGGCTAAGAGGAAGCAGTTTGCCCTTTGTTTCTTTAGGGGATGGACCACCCAGTCCAGCTAGACCTGAACGCAGATCTTGGACAGAAAGTGGACGATGGTCATTGGGTTCAGAATCAGGGTTAACAAGTCCTCGAGGGGGTTCATACGCTGGTAGCCCATCTTCTATCAGCCCTGGCCCTATGTCACCAGTCAGATTAACAGCTGAAAGAACCAGTCATAGTGGAAAACATTTCACAAGCATTGCTTGGCCAGATGTACATGACCTGCTGACTAAATATAACACAGAGCTCAATGCTGAAACTGATGTTATGAACTGCACAAAGTCAGAGCAAGATGATACACAATTAGCAGAAACAACATGTCGTAGCACCCTAATTTGTCCCTATGTTGCTTGCACCAGCCCAAACTATGAAATAGACACTTCCATTCAGTGCACAAAGGAGAACAAAATGGAAGACAATGTTCCCAATCAAGGGACCAAAACAACATTAAAAACCAGCTATGCCACCACCGTCAACTTGCAAATTGCTGGTAGTGGAAAGATAGCATCTTTTAGTAATGCACAAGTCAGCCTAACTCAGACACTGGCTCCTGTGACAGAAAACCAGAACAGGAGAAGAGTCAGCATTAATAGCTGCAACTTCTCAATGCAGAATTGCAAAAGGCTTTAAGTGCTGTGCTACTGGAGTTCTAGTACAGTGTCTCATGCTTCAGTGACTGGCACTTTATCTGGCATTTTAGCCTACTGCAGAAAAGTCAGCCACAGTCCAGGACCACTTAATTTAGACAAAAGGATGACAAAATACGGGTGTCAACCATTTGACTATGCTACGGTCAGTGATGTGTATATATATACATTTTAAAATTCCTCAGTAACCAAAGGTGCTTTACACAAAATGGGACAAAGTATCAAGATTCAAGCTTTCTTTCTGGCCAGGATAACATTTTAAAACAATATTTAAAATGTTTTATTAGGCAGTGTAATTTTATTTCTCTTTTAAAGACTTGTTTAAGACTATAATATGCAAAGTATGTGTAATTAAACCAAAGCCTTAGATGTTGAAGGCTTTCAGTTGACTGTGATATATACAGAATTCTTATTTATAAAGTTTATGTAGTTTTCTGGCACTTAAGTCTTGTTTTTTTGTTTTGCACATTTTCTCTAATGTGGTCCAGACATGTCTGGAAAACGGTGTGTTTTTGACCAAACGTTTGATTTACATTAAAATACGTACATTAAAAAAACATTTCATCGTGCCCTGACAAAACAATTGTAGGGCTGACTGACCATGATTATTCATTTGTATTGATTAATTTTGTATATTAGAATATTTTATTCTTATTTTTATTTTTTAGTGAATTGAAAAGCTGATGTCTAAAGAAGATCAATGCCCAGCCCCATCTGTGCAAGAATCTAAGGGAAAAAATGACAATAGAAAATAATACATTTTCTATAAACCACTGAAACTCAATGTCTTAAGCCCTTTAATAATTCATCATGCTTTAGAAAAGATGCCAAATATGATTAACAAATTGTGTTAGAAATGTGTTCTCTGTACTTTTCCCCTCTAAAAATGCAATGATTGTGACACCTTATGAGAAAATGTGCCCTTTTATTTTTACCTAAATAAAACCTGTGTAGTGTAAATATACATTGTGTCTGTTTCATCAATTATATAAATCATGTGCAGCCTTTACGATCATCTGGTATGTGACTTCCGTCAAATAAAAAAGTTTTTAAAATCTTTCTGCAATGTCATTTTTAAAAATAATTTTGACAGTGGTGGCCATGTTACCCCAGCTTTAGAGAAATGGATGCATGACTAGTGAATGACGCATGAATAATACCCAAAAGGTAAAGCAATCGTACGATCAGGATGTTAAAATAAACAAAAAAAAACCTCACCTTTTAGTTCACTGACCATCCACTGAACAATAAGCAGGTCCAACTCCGTCTGGTCACTTGTTAGGGTCACTTGTTAGGGTCCACTTAAAACACGTCCGTTGTGACGATTTGCAGCGCGTTGAGCTCTCTCGTCCACCAAAATGCATTTGGTGTAATCCTTGTCACTTTTACACAATTAAGCCTTGTTCATATAGGGTGATCAGGCTATTTCTATAGTTGTCTTTAAGTTATATCTACCTTAAGTTATTCCCTGGAGATTCAGCAGTCGACAAGGCAGTTGTTAAAACAGGAAAGTTTTTCTTTAGTTTATTTGTTTGGAGTTCCTCTTTTTCTTCTTTCATGTATTTAGTGTTTCTATATATTGACGTCTAAAGCTCCTTTTAAATGTGCTTTATAAACCACCTTACTACCTAATTTAATATCTATAAATAATTTACGCTATGCTTGTCAAGTCAACATGATGACTACGTTGTACTTTCATTTTGGGGCTCTGATGCTTTATAGTGAACCACAGACAGCACAGTCCAACCCAACGAGGAGGCTGTGTAAGTTATTGCATTGCACTGATATTGTGGGAGTTAACTTCATTTCAGCTAAAAGTGGAGACTAACTCGGATCAAACTTCATTTTTATGGTTTCGTTTTGCTTACGAATTGGAGCTAAACAGCACTGCAAAACAACATTGCGGAGTTAAAGCTTAAGACATTGTTCTGCATAATGATGAGATGTTATGAAGTTTGTCAATGGAAGTGTACGCCATTCCCTCCAAATGTTTGTCGAGGTAGGTCGATTATGCAGTTTGACCAGGTGTAGAAAATATACACGAGATTTAAATGTCTTTTGCCTGTCAAGTGTAAAAATGAACGGATAGTTTGCAGCCAGTCCAATACTTAGAAGTTATCCTACGGGCTGACATCCCACAAGCCCACCGCTGAACTAAATCTAAAGTTATTTACAGTCACATAATATGAATTATACGATTCTGGTTATACAGACCTGAACGTTTTATGTTTTTTTTTCTTAGAATAAAGGCAAATGTGATTGTCTTCAGACCTGTGCCCCACTAACAAATACACGGTCGATGGACGGAGCGAAATGTAGGCACTCAAAGTCCTCCATCTCTCCCCAACAGACCTGATGAAGAACTTCGTGGTATGAGAGAGCCGGAGCATGTTTGTTAGGAGGACACATTTACTCCACTATTTCATGCATTTCGCTTTATTATTTCTGTATGTGGTGAGCATATTTACGAGACAGGTCAAGTGTCAGTCTGGATGCAGCAGAGAGGGCGTGAAAGAGGTGGAAAATATTAAGCAGAAGCTGCGTGTTATGGTACAAGCCGTTTAGTTTTTTCTTTTACTTTGTTAAAGATGACTGCAAGTTTCCAGTTTTCAGAACAAATTCAAGCGTAATATTCCTAATCCTTAAAGTAGGTGTGGTTTGCTTATATAACAGGAATCGCATGATTGCAGACTATACACACCAACTCTAGCAGATTACGAGGTATGTGATTTTACATGTTATCTTTCAATATCGGTAAAATATTCTGACCTTTAGTCAGGGATTGTTTCTCGTTTGGCTAAATGAGCATTTAAATGCACGATATGCAACCTTCGCCGCTAGTGGTCGCATACTTAAAACTCTCAGAAAGGAGTTGCTGCTGGAGATCAGTACTGATGAATGAGGTAATGAAATAAAGTTTCATAACGTTTAAGTTTGATCAGATGATTTTGTTTCATTATAATGAATCAGCCACCAATAACGTAAAGGTTAACGCTAAATTACTAGCCATACTTTATTTTTCCAGTTAAATGTCGGGGCAACGCAGCGCAGTTTTACGTGTTCAAAACAAGCATGCTAAAAGTACGTTTGAACGTACGTACCGCATTTGCACAAAAACTCACCGACTTACTATTTAAGTATAACATAATAACTTGATAATGAACCTTGTTTTATTTCTCCTCTAGTCCAAAACTCTTCTTCGTCATTTATTTCGCATTTATTATATTTTTATATTTGGCGACAGAGCCCATTTTTGTCCAACACCGCGGTTATTACGTCACTGACAGGTGACAAGGGACGGTCCCATACTTACAATTGAAAATTTCTCTGGATTTACAAATACTTGGATTTACAAAAAACATTTGTGATAAAATACACAACTGAACAAAATAACTCACACGGTTTTTGGATACTCTTTGGGTTTTTGGAAATTTTACATATCGTGCCTTTAAATCTCTGTCCATTGTCTGTATAGGGAGGTTTACTGTTAGGATTACTGTGTCATTTTACATTCATTTTATAATTAGAGCCAAGCGAGTATATGGTGGTGTTCAAGATTTGAACAAATAGTTTGTTATATCTGCAACAACTTAGGTTTTTGTCCTGCATCCAAGAAATTTTAAAAGCAATACAATTTTGAACATTACAAATCTAAACAATAGTTTGTAATGATATGAGCATATGAAAATGAGTGATTGAGTTACGTACATCAGTATTAATCATTGTTTCATCTCTAGTAGAACTGCTCCAAGTCCATACTTACATGCTTTTCATTGGAAATGAAAGTTCTTAATGTTGAAATCCCGACTTCAAGCAGTTTTCGGCTAATAAATAGGATTCTCAAAATTCTGACCCTTCAGGTAAGATTTACTATAAGTCATGGTGAAAGATGTAATCCAATAGTCTAAATAGCCAAGTGCCTATATTTCTGTCATTATTTGGATGAAATAATTGTAAATGTCTGTATATTATGACATTATAATGCTGTTTCTCTTTTACATGATACAACATTAAGTTTCACGACAAAAGAAAGATGTGTCCAGTCTGTGAGCTCTACAGAGAAGAAAGGGCAGAGACTTTTCTGGAAGCTCTACAAAATGTTTTACAAAAGATAAATTCTGAAAATTGTATATGACATGAACTTTAGGAGGTATTAAGAACGTTATCTTAAGATGCATCTCTGTCAGAATCTCAAGAAGGAGACATTTCACAGCAAAGTGGAACAACAGGCATTAAGCTAGATTTATCGTAGATAATTTGTCTGTATTTGAATATCTAAGGCTATATTACATATATACAAATAGCATATATTTTAGCAAATACAAAACTTTTATAAACTTATTTACATATTTTCTACACTTGTTTGATTTGAAACAAGCTACCTCTAAGTCCATGACCACATAAAATTATTTGTTGATGATGTTAATGTGTTAAATAATGTTAAATATTATATTTATGTTTTCCTGACCATCTCTAAACAGCACTAGGGCACTTTACTATTTTGTATCATTCTGCCACAGTAACAGCCGACAAAGTTTTAGATAGCATTTAGATTTAGGAAGTGTACATGTATGTTAGACTCGGGTAGGCACAAGTTTTCTCTCTCTTTCAGGAAAAATCATAGGTCGTCCTTGCATATTTACAAAACGTCTGTTGTATTTCCTGTTGTATAAAAGTAATGTTATGCAAGCTCTCCTGTTGTTATGCCTTCTTTCTTCGGTGAATTTGCTTTATTAAAGGTCATTCAAAATCAATTGTAACTCACCTTAGCAGTGAATTTGTTTTTCAGTTTTTTTGATTGAATAATGGTTTACCTCAGTTATATAATCACTTTGCAGTCTCTGTTGCCCAGCATTATTTAAATATGAACAATACGTGTAGAAATGAACAATACATAAGGAATAATCTCTAACAGGCTTTTGCAGTCCTCCAAGGATTAGTGTGATTATTTGTTTAACCACATGCTTTGACTGCCTGCTGAAGAACTTGTTATTAATACAATATATTTTTGGCTGTTGTGACAGAAAGCACATGTGACCTCACATAGGGTAGTACATGTGAAGCTGATAAAGGCCAATTGAATGACAGCCATAAACCATGATTTGCTTCCAGCTCCCAGCCACTAGAGAGGAAGGTCATTCTTATGCTTGAGAGCATTTTAATGTACACAATATTGTATATGTACCTCACTGTCAGCTTTAAGGAGCAGACAAAAGCTGATTTGCTGGTCTCCGCACTTCCCAGTAGGTTTTTGCGGGACATTATGTCCTCCAGCGCATTAGGTGGCGCTATGCAGTTGTCTCTCTGCCTGTTGCTTACGGAAGTTAAAGGAAAAGAAAAAACATTAGCAGTTGCTTGCTGAATGAAGCGGAATCTGACAGGTGCTTAAAGGTAATACAACCATTTACGCCTATTATACCAATGTATTTAGTTGTCAATATCTGTTAAATCATTTTAAAGTCTTGTGTGTGACGATTAAATCACAATTTTATATGTAAAACGCTGTATATGGTAGTCAACTCATGTGCTAACTTCTTGTCCGGTGGATTTAGCAGCATTAGCTAGAGAATATGATTGTAAACATATCTTATAAAATAAGATAACAAACCGAATGCATTATTGATTTTTAGTTACTATCCTAAACCCCTGATTAGTATACCAGGTCGTATAAATGGTCTTTTTAAGCACATCACAGTTTTCTAGCAGAAATACGTCATAGCTCTGTTGCTGTGAAGCTAGTGCTCCTAGACTCCGTTGTTTTGTTGTAGTAGATATGATGGAGATTATGTGACTGCATCATGTAAACAGCCTTATTTCACTGTGTCAAATAGGCTACTTCTGTTTCTTGTGTGCCAATAATGGTAAAGGTTTCAGGCCAATAATGTTGCGTGATGTTCATGAATGACGCTTCATATGTTTATTATTGTTCCAGATCTGGTTATTGTGTTTTTCAAGGGTGTTGCGTCTGAATAACACAGATAGAAGAACACAGAAAGATGTCTGACAGTGAGGACAGTGATTTCTCTGATAATCAAAGCGAGAGAAGCAGCGAAGCTGAAGAAGTGGAGGAGAACGAGGTGAGAGACTGATCAACATGCAAAAGACCAATTATAGTTTATTTTGTGTTTAGATCTAAACAATTGCAAATTAATGTCCATTTGATTTATTTACTTTATCTGTCTTAAGATTTTATAGTTACAAATAACCAACTAAAGTGGAATACACTGCTTGTGATAATAATAATAATAATAGTATATGTGCTAAGTGGCACAGACAAAACTTGTAAAAGGTTTGGCAGACTTTGGCAAATTATTTTTCCCTGCAATTTATTTATCACCCTTAATTGAAAGTAAGGTGAAACTGTATCAAAACTGTTTCATTCATTAAAAGGATGAGGAGGAACAGGGGAGTGTAACTGGCAGTGACAAAGCTGAGGAGGAAGGAGAAGATTTGGAGGATGAAGAGGAATATGATGAAGAGGAGGAGGAGGAGGATGATGATCGTCCCAGGAAAAAACCTCGACACGGCGGCTTCATCTTGGACGAAGCTGGTTAGAATAATTACAATAAACTAATCTGTGGCACTTTTCATAGTTGACATAATTGGAAAAACTGTCTTTTTTTCCTGGATTGACTAGATGTTGATGATGAGTATGAGGATGAAGATCCATGGGAGGATGGGGCTGAAGACATCTTAGAAAAAGGTGAGTAATTATAAGAAACCTGTTGTGAGCAATATTGCGTGTTTTGATGTTATAACTTTTAATTTGTAATATTAATTAGATATTTATTTATGGAATAACATTTTTTAACACAGTGTTGGACACATTGGGATTAAACTCTGATTTTAGTGCAGATTCATTACATGTAAAATGAATAATAGTTGTGTCCCTTATACTGGTATAATTAAGGTTTTGGGAGCCGTAATGAGTGTCTTGGCGAGTTATAACCAATAATAACCTGTGGTTATTATGTAGCCAGGATGTGCTGTTTATTGAAAGAAAAAAAATGGAGGCATATGGACTTGAAATGAAATGTTTTATGAACAGATGCTTTGCTAGTATGAATGTATTCCCTGCGCTCATTGATTCTTTATTTCTTGTGCATGCCTCCTTCAGTTAACGGTAAACCAACTCCAGATTTCTCTTTTTTTATCTTTCTGTCTAATTGAATTGAATAATCCTCAGATCATGTTCATGTTTGGCAAAATCCATATCCATAATCCGCACCCCTCTGACATTTGTCTGTCATGTTTAAAGCTGTTTGGCTAATGTGTAATTTGCTTAAAATCCAAACAAGGAGCATGGATGGCAAATACATGGATGGTGGTTTTTCTTTTTCTGCATTTTTTAAATGATTTTTATTAAGGATAAAATAAAAATTTAGGATGGGCACATAGGATAGAGCAAATTAATTCAGATTAAGTAATTAAAACAAATTAGTTAGTAATAACTTTATTATATAGGGGACTCAGAAAGGTTTAAAAGGAACCAAATATAAAATTTGCCTGAGAATGCTCCTTTGAAAAAGAAAGAAAACCCAGATCCATCCTCTGGTAGTACTCAAGTTTGCTTATTATATTGCATCAGCTAACAGTGACATTACATCAGCATTGTGTAGTTTCCATCTTCAAAATATGTCACATGTAAAAAAAAGTCCATTGTTGGTAATTCTTTCTTTTATGTTTGTTCACCTGGTCCTGTTTGTGCCCTTGCCTGCAATTATTGTGTGCACATGACATTGCGTAACGGCTCATGTTCCTCCGTCCACAAATCAACACTGAGCAGAAGAGGCTGAAGGTATGTGCTAAAAGTTTCTGCTGTGCATAGATGTTGTACACCGAACCTCTGTGTTTAGTAGCTGTATTTATGAGAATCTGTGAGATGAAAATAGCACAGTGCTGGCATATGGACTGTCAACACAAAGCAATGTTAAAAATGAACATGTGTCTGTCAGCAGCAGATTTAATTGTCATGATTGTTTCTTTGTAAATGTATTGGCCTGAGGCACATTTTTTCTCCGGTCTGTCTGTGTCACAGCATGTAGCAAAGATTGGTGAGAAAGTAGTTTTGAGATTGAGATCATTCATGGTATTATTGAGTTAAGTCGGTTTTATTAGACTTAATAAAATTAATATCTTATTAAGGTGCTTGAAAAAGTAGCTACTGACAGTTTTTATAGACTTTTGCCCCAATCGTAATATCGTTGAGTAATATAATTTTATTTTAAGGTGTCCTTGTTACAGTGTAGTTATACATTTAAATACGTAATAAAACGTTATTAACAGTGTGTGTGTACTACAGGGTTACGTTTTGGTGTAGGGTTAGTTGCATGTAATTATGCAGAATTAATTGTTATTACTATAGTAAATACATGTAATGTGTTACAAAGACACTGTAAGTGTTACCATCATTTGTTCTTCAGGATCCTTGTGGTTTAATTGAATTATTATATTATTCTTTATTATATTATTCTTTTTGTTAGTGTCCAACATTGAACATGTTGTTTTGGATGAAGATCACTCCGGCTCCCGGAGGTTGCAGAATCTCTGGAGGTGGGATGACTACACAGTCACTTTCACATGCTTAAATTAGCACTCAAAAACTATTTTTAAAAATCCTGTTCTTTCACTGTGCCCCTTTCAGGGACTCACGAGAGGAAGCTCTGGGGGAGTACTACATGAGAAAATATGCCAAATCATCAGGAGGAGAAAAGTAGGTTCACACAGTTCACGTACATTTTGCTTGGCATTTTAAAATATGTTCCTGAAACGTGTTACCTGGCATGACTTTACTTGTTGGAATTGAAGGAATGTTGATTTACAGTGAATTCATCCTTTGCTAATTCCCCTGAATGCTTTTTTTAAAAACAAGTAAGTTAATTTTAGGTTCATGTATTTCTTCTGCTGTTTACACCAGTATCTATCCCGGGTCGGAGGATCTTTCAGATGACATAACTCAGCAACAATTGCTTCCTGGTGTCAAGTATGTAAACATTGTTTATTGATACAGAGAAAGTAACTTGAATTAAATATTCGTTTAAAGACTTGTGTTGGGCTTATGTTAAAAGATTGTCCTTTGCAGGGATCCTAATTTGTGGACTGTTAAGTGTAAGGTAAGAACTGAATGTTTTCTTATGTTCATTAGTGGATTAGTGATATGATAATGTGACTGTATGTTCTGGTATCATTTTTTCCTGTAGATCGGAGAGGAGAGAGCAACCGCCATCGCCCTTATGCGGAAATTCATTGCTTATCAATGCACTGACACTGTAGGTTTTAATTATGTGTTGTGTGATCTGTTTGTTTTGTTAGAGTCAGTGTAATTGCATGATTTAGAGAAAACCGGTAAAGTTACCAATTGGCTTACAACTGTAGAGCTGCCGTGCACACTGTGTACTGATTGCTAATAATTGTGCTGTGTTTCTCAACACAGCCACTTCAAATCAAGTCTGTTGTGGCTCCTGAGCATGTCAAGGGTTACATCTATGTGGAGGCGTATAAACAGACTCATGTCAAGGCTGCTATTGAAGGCATCGGCAACCTGCGAATGGGCTTCTGGAACCAGCAGATGGTACCCATTAAAGAGATGACTGATGTCCTGAAAGTGGTCAAGGAAGTGACTAATCTTAAACCCAAGTCTTGGGTTCGTCTCAAGCGAGGTCTTTATAAAGATGACATTGCTCAGGTGGGTGTTCCAGAGGGCTAGGCTATGTGATCAAAGACATTTAACTTCAGTTAGGCTGTTATTTAATAATCTCTATTCCCCCTTTGCGTAAGCAGGCAGATTTGTTTCAGCATCAGAATGGTGTGTGACTATTTGCCTTTGGCAGGTGGACTACGTTGAACCAAGCCAGAATACAATCTCGCTAAAAATGATTCCTCGTATTGATCTGGAACGTATCAAAGCAAGGATGAGCATGGTACGATTCATCTCTCTCCCTGTGATTTCTTCTGCCTCTACAGTTTTTATTATATATGCAAAATAATAAATATTTACTGACCTGACCGTGCTTTAATCATTGATTTCATAGAAAGACTGGTTTGCAAAGAGAAAGAAGTTTAAAAGGCCACCTCAGAGGCTATTTGATGCTGAAAAGATCAGGTAAAGATGTACTTTCATGTTGAGTCTCAAAATCATAACCTACCAACACCTGGCAGCCCTGTTGAGATCATATGATGTTGTTACCGCTCTGCTGTACAGGTCTCTTGGTGGTGAGGTCAGCCATGATGGTGATTTCATGATATTTGAGGGCAATCGCTACAGCCGCAAAGGTTTTCTCTTCAAAAGCTTTGCCATGTCAGCTGTGGTAAGTTCCCTCGTGCTTGGTTTAGCTAGAGCTCCATGTGTTTATGTCTGATTGAATCATAACCTACCCTGTTTTCTTCTATAGATCACAGAAGGGGTGAAACCCACACTTTCAGAGCTGGAGAAGTTTGAGGACCAGCCCGAGGGCATTGATCTTGAAGTAGTCACAGAGACTACAGGTACCACAAGATAATCTTTGTATGTTTGTCTGACTGCTTGTTGCAGAATTCTGAGTTTTGGAGGAGAATGCATACATTTACAAGTTGTTTGGATGGCAAATCTTATGCGAGTTATTTGTGTGCAGGTAAAGAGCGAGAGCATAATCTGCAGGCAGGTGATAATGTAGAGGTCTGTGAGGGGGAGTTGATCAACCTTCAGGGCAAAATCCTGAGCGTGGATGGCAACAAGATCACCATCATGCCCAAGCACGAAGACCTCAAGGTGAACACGTGAGCACAGTTGGCTTCAGTTAGGATGTGAATCCTAATTGGAACTTTAAAGAAAAACATGCTGCACTTCAGAAACCTTTATTTTTTTCTGCTTTAGTTCTGCAGTGTTAGTCAAGGCTTTCTTAGGTGGCACAAAGGCACCTTTAAGTCGTCTGGTAGTAAACAATCTCTGCTGTGATTTCTTAACCTATTAATAAGTGAAATTTAGGAGTACACTACCCTCACCAATTTACTAAAATACCCATTAGCAATATGGCATGTAATGTCTAATTTAAACACTTAAGTTTACTTAAAGTAAACTTTAAGTTTAGTTTTTTATTAATGTGGGTGTATTCGGAAAGAGCTTTGTGAATATCAGATTATGTTTACATCAGCACATTGGTTTTATCTTCGATTAGGATCCTCTCGAGTTTCCAGCTCATGAATTGCGAAAGTATTTCCGAATGGGCGACCATGTAAAAGTAATTGCAGGTCGTTTTGAAGGTGACACGGGCCTTATCGTCCGTGTGGAGGAGAACTTTGTCATTCTCTTCTCTGATCTCACCATGCACGAGGTAGGTTTCACCATGAAACTACCATACACATCCAACAGTCTCGCATCAGAACTTGCAATTGGTCAGAATTGAAGCAATGCAAATACATTGCCATTATTGGTTTTTTTTTTTTTTTTTCAGTTGAAGGTCTTGCCCAGGGACCTCCAGCTGTGCTCTGAGACGGCCTCCGGTGTGGATGCAGGTGGGCAGCATGAGTGGGGAGAACTGGTACAGTTAGACCCCCAAACTGTGGGTGTCATTGTCAGGCTGGAGCGAGAGACCTTCCAGGTAAGGTCCCAATGAAAGCCATAAGTAACAAAGCAACTTCTTGTGAGCATCGCTCTATGGTACACTTTTGCTAAATTGTGTATTTTTAGCAACAGACAGCACAGTTCTAAACAAAGGACTCATTTGTAGGTTCTGAACATGCATGGAAAGGTTTTAACAGTACGTCATCAGGCCGTAAACAGACGGAAGGACAACCGTTTTGCCGTCGCTCTCGACTCTGAGCAAAACAACATTCACGTTAAGGATATTGTCAAAGTCATTGATGGACCACACTCGGTACATAATGAAATCTGGGATGTTATCTGCCTGTTATGATGTTAGCATAAAACCATATTTGTGTTCTGTGTCTGTCAGGGTCGTGAAGGTGAAATTCGTCATCTCTTCAGAGGCTTTGCTTTCCTTCACTGTAAGAAACTGGTTGAGAATGGTGGCATGTTTGTTTGTAAGACGCGCCACCTTGTTCTTGCAGGGGGTTCAAAGGTACTTCTAAGCTCCAACTGCCTCTGTTTGCAGTTTATTATTCCCAACCTCCTCATAAAACAATCCCCTCTTTTTCCCAAAGCCCAGAGATGTGACCAATTTCACAGTGGGGGGCTTTGCTCCCATGAGCCCACGGATCAGCAGTCCAATGCACCCAGGAGGAGGAGGTGGGTGATTTCTTTAAACTAATGCTCAGATAGGTTTCTTTGCAGTTTTGGTCTGGCCTGACTGAACTGTTATTTTGTATCCTGTGTATGATTGGTATCAATACTGAAGTTTGGTGCCCAATCTAATAATAGATTAAAGGATCAGAGCACTCCTGCTTTCCTATTCTGTTGTCTTTATCTGTCTGGTCTCTTCTCCAGGTCAGCAGCATAGGGGAGGTGGTGGCGGTATGGGGCGGGGCCGTGGACGACGAGATAATGATTTGATTGGGCAAACTGTCCGTATATCCCAGGGACCATACAAAGGTAGGTTGAAGGTAACATTATGCAATGAATGAATGTGCATGGACATGCAGATTTACAGGTTTTTCCTCAGCTGATACGATCGTTATCTTACCAGGCTACATTGGTGTGGTGAAGGATGCCACAGAATCAACAGCTAGAGTTGAGCTCCACTCAACATGCCAGACCATCTCTGTGGACCGGCAGCGTCTTACAGCTGTGTATGTAATCAGTGAACCTGAACAGAATCCGTGCCTGCAGAATTTTACAAAATACTTGCAGAATTTAAATGTGCATCATTCACACAGTTTCACACATACTTTGCCCCAGCATGTTTATTAAATATATCAGCTAATTTGATTAAGATTTTCAGCTACAAGTAAAAGAATAGCACATTCTTTTTTAACAGGTTTTTACCAAAATTGCAGTATTTCAATTACAAATTGTCCTCCACAGAAGGTGTAAAACACATGCACATTTTAAGAAATTTCTATATGATTCCTAGCTGTTCAAAGCAGAAGTTTACAGTTTTGCCTCTACACTGCAGTACATCCACACTGTTTTGTGGTTTTGAAACAAGTCATTGTATTTCATGATATCAAGATTTCACATCCGACGCTGGTTGTGAACTAAATGACATTACAGGCAGTTGTCCTGATGAGTCTTAAGAACTTCCTAAGAAAAAGTTATAAGATTGATGGAACAAGTTTACATGTTTTGGCAGAACATTACAGAGACTGATGGTAGGTTTCAACAGACAGCAACGTATCTTTACATCTTGGTTTCATGTTTTGACTGCCCTGTAAAACAAGTTTCTGTACTGTAGAAGTTCAATCCTTAATTCCTCACATTTTTTTTGTAGATGTATCTTGAAGGTGCTAACCCTTGTTTTTTTTTTATTTTTAAAAATCTGTATTTTTCCTATGAATCAGAGGTGCCAAGCGGCATGGAGGCATGACCTCCACTCATGGACGAACCCCAATGTACGGTTCTCAGACGCCCATGTATGGAACTGGCTCACGTACTCCAATGTATGGAAGCCAGACACCTCTCCATGATGGTAAGACATGCAGAAAAACCCAGTACAAAGGTTCTTTTCTGTCAGTCGCCTTCTTTTAGATTTTAAGTGTATAAATGTGAAAGGTGCAGTAAACAATTTAAGAAATGCTGTTGATATTTGAAACCAACACACCCTTCAATTCATTGTTCTGCCATCAAAGTAACAAACACGTTATGCAGCGCATGCAACAACGAACATCCTCAAGGTGAGAATCTCAAGGTGGACAATTGTTTTAAGGAATAGTAAGATTGCAATTTAGAAAATACAATTTTAACGCGTTAATCGTTGTTTGCAAGTTGACTTTTACGGAAGTTACTGTTACGGAAAAACACATCTTGAGAGTTTTATGTAGCTCCACCCATTTTCACCAAATTGTTTTGAACATAACAATGCAACTTGTGAATGTTAATTAGCTGTAAAGCACACCAGAACACTATTTATTGCATCCCATAAGTAGGTGCGAGCAGACAATATGCAGTTTCAGTTTAAGGTTCCCTCAGAATTTGTGGCATTACAGCATATTGATTTTTTAAAGCAACTGGCTGGAGTTCATATTTGTGTTTGGATCACAATTTAGCCATCATTTCACGTTGTATTTTAAGTGCAAGATAAGCTGCACGTTTTATATGTAGGTATAAGGGAGACTGTCAAATTGATGCTGAAAAAGGCATGAAAGATACAGTTAAAAAAAAACTTACAAAAATTAAAAACCTGCATTCAGTTTAACTGTTTGTGTGTGTCATCTTCACAGGAAGCCGCACGCCTCATTATGGCTCTCAGACTCCACTGCATGATGGGAGCAGGACACCAGGTCAGAGTGGTGCATGGGACCCCAACAATCCAAACACACCTTCACGGTAAGTTGAGAGATGTGTATGTATGTGTGTACATATTTATACTGTTTGTGTGTGTATATCTCAAATTTAACCTTTGTTTATTCGTTTTAGGCCTGATGATGATTTCGAATTTGGCTATGATGATGAGCCCTCACCATCTCCTCAGGGTTATGGTGGAACACCCAACCCTCAGACTCCTGGTTACCCAGAAGTGCCCTCCCCACAAGTCAACCCCCAGTACAACCCTCAGACTCCTGGGACCCCTGCCATGTGAGAGATCATTCATACGCTGATGTATATCAAGATCTTGGAGATCTTTTATTTACAGAAGTACGTTTGCGCCTCAGGTACAACACCGACCAGTATTCCCCATATGCAGCGCCATCTCCACAGGGGTCTTACCAGCCCAGTCCCAGCCCACAGAGTTACCACCAAGTGGCTCCAAGCCCTGTGGGATACCAGAACACGCACTCTCCTGCCAGTTACCACCCCACCCCCTCCCCTATGGCCTACCAGGTACAGATTTGAGAACTAAATGGAAAATATAGTTGAATGAAAGTAAATACTTTCGTCTTGTGCTGTTGTTTTTGCAACAATTAAATCTTTTTTCCCAAATAAATTGTTCAGTTCATTGCATACTGTAAAAAGGAAAGCTAAATAACTAAACTACAAATTAGTTTTTGTGTGAAGTGTCCTAATTCTTATCAGTTAAATCAAATAAATCACAGATGTTACAATTGGGCTGAAGTAACTTGGCAGATGAAACAAAGTGCATTGCATTGTGGGATACAGTATTCCTTGCATTGTATTTCCTGCTGAATATGTTGGACAATTAACAGATGTGGCAGGTCATTCAGGTATTTTATGCATACAGAAGATGAGCTTCTTATGTACAGTATAAGTAGTGTATACTTAAAAAATGCTTTTTGTAAAGTTTGTAATGACAAACTCTTAGGCAATAAAAGATTACTTCCTCAAACAATATTAAGTTGATTCGTATTAATAATCCATGTGATCTTTAGGCCAGTCCGAGCCCCAGCCCAGTAGGTTACAGTCCAATGACTCCTGGAGCTCCATCTCCAGGAGGCTACAACCCCCACACCCCTGGATCTAACATTGACCAGGCCTCCAATGACTGGGTCACCACAGACATCATGGTGCGTGTTAAAGACACCTTCCTAGATGGAGGCGTCATCAATCGGTCTGGTGTCATCCGCAGCGTCACTGTAAGTGAAGTTTTGCTGTGTGTTTTGTATGGTTTAATTTAATTTAGTTTTGCCTGATTGTTGCTTCACCACTACATCCGGATAACAGTCTCATTCCTTCTGCAAGAGTCTTCACAAGATTTCAGTAAAAGCATTACCAATACCAAATCAAGTCAAATCAAATTCAGTTTAGGATCCAGGTCCAGCCATGTGTCTGCTTGAACAGATGCCTGGGCTGGACTCATTTGCATTCTGTGTTGATAAGCGGAGCAGAGATGTACTGTAGATGAACTGTAGACATATTCTTGTTAGAATAAATGTTTGTTGATATTCCATGAATGTCTATTGAATTGCATTTTGTCTATTTACTGCATTTCGTTGCATTGTACTTGTACATGTGTAATAACAATAAAGTTGAATCTAATCTAAATTGAGTTCAATGTTAAATTGTTTTGCTGCTTTAACACAGGGTGGAATGTGCTCCGTTTTCCTTCAAGACACAGATAAAGTTATCAGCATTTCAAGCGAACATCTGGAACCTGTTACACCGACCAAAAATAATAAGGTATGAGGTTGTGAAACCACATGTAATTGTTAACTTCAAAATGAAAATTCAGAGAGAAGAAAACATTACAGTAATCCCTGTGGCTTGGGTGATATTAAGTTTAAAGTTGAAAAACAATATGAACTATATATAATGTGAACTATATATAATAATGTGAGTCTTTATTCAATGTCAAATCTTGTGTATACAGAGCCTGAATCAAATAGTTGAGTAATATAGAATCTTACTGGTTCCTGCATATCTTTATGAATGAATTTGTCAATAAGTCTGATAGGGATGTCCCAGATTTCCAGGTAACACAGACTCCAGATAGCTTAAGTTGTTACGCTCAGCTGCTGTTGTAGAAACCGGTTGTGTGGGAGCTTGCAGTCGTACAGTTTCTTTAAGATGAGTTAATCTTGTATGTCATTCACTTCAGAGAAAAGAATGTGCTAGATGAATTAATGTGGTTGTGCGCTTCTTAGGTGAAGGTGATTCTGGGAGAAGACCGGGAGGCCACGGGAGTCCTGCTCAGTATCGATGGAGAAGATGGCATTGTTAGGATGGAATTGGATGAGCAGCTGAAGATTCTCAATCTCCGCTTTCTTGGAAAGTTGGAAGTGTGAAGAACTCCAAGCAGACATTTTAATATTCTAAAGATGTTGAGAATAAGCGCTGTCATAGTTTATTCTTTTCTTTACCATCATATAAATTGTGAAGTTTCTGGTCTTTTGTTTTATTAGTGGATGCAGTTTAGTGCATTGTCTGTTTTCTCTGTGGCATAGAAATGTTTTGGCATACTGATTCCATGTCAGATAAAATGTGAACTGTGAGCTCCTAAAATCCATCCTTCCTGAGTGCTTGCATGGCATTTAAAAGCTGCTGTCTGTTCATTTCAAACCTCTTACTGCTTGCTGATATTTGGTACATCGATCATAGAAAAAAATCCACATTTATTCATTTGTGCATTTCAATACTCTGTTGAGGACTTAGAGCTCCTGCAGTAAAAGCAAACTTTGTCACCTGTGCCATTGAAACTTTTCCACATCACAACACCTTTATTGCTATTGAAAGCTGGTGTATATTCTAAATGAATTAAAAGAATTCAAACCCTTCAAGGTCCTCTGATTTTACATATTTACATATTCATATTTACACGGCTCTGTGGAAAAGAAAATTTCTGAATTCTTTAGGAATAAAGCAGCTTGTTTTATTAAAACATGTGTTATGCAGACATTACAGACAGATACAGACATTGTTAAAATCTAGGGCTTTAGCTTTATGGCTTTAAGACTTTAGTTACAGGGATCATGTGGTTGTTCATAGTTTATTGGAAAGTAGAAGATGGTTTCATTTTTGGGACAGGGGTGTCCTGAGCTGTGGAGCCAGGCTGCAGTGTTGATCGTCTGTCTCTGCAGTTGTAGATGTTCTTTATGGCATCCAAGGGTTTGGTTTTTAAAGAGACTGATCTTCAGTTGGACCCATACTTCACGTCCCTGAAAATCATTTTTAATGCTTTTGGGTTTTGAATTCATTAGAATATATCCAGGGTGTGCCAGAATGTAACAGCGCATGCAATGATACTAAAAATGGTACTAAAACCTTGTAATCTCAAAAATAAGCGATTTAAAACATTTCATTACCTTGTTGTCTGTCACGCACTGCAGATAGTAATTGCGGCCCAACAGCGGGTCCAGGACGCCACATATGTCGTCATACTGCCGATCACATATGGGAACAATCAGTGCAGTGTTGCTTGGTGCACATCATTTCACAAGATTACGATTGGAGGCCAAATTCAACAACTTACTTTATATGGCACCTCACAGGAGGTTTTGATTCCAGAATGTTCCAAGATACTATAAAAATCGGATTTTATGAGCTCATTATAGACATGCATTTTGCTTCTTCTGAAAACTTCAACTGAACTCACTTATCTATGTCATAGAGTTTCCGAAGCTTGATTGCAGCCTGGAAGTAATGAAGTGGTGAGCCCATAGCCTCATCACAGCCTGCACAAGTCCCGTGTTTAATCCACTCTTCCTTCCTATTAAACCACGTGAATCAGTTGGGACACACGTGTGCAATTGCTTTTGCCTACACCTAACATTACATGATTGCTTTGCATTATATAACAAAAGTGAATTACTGTTAATGCCTGTTGTTAGGTTGCAAGACACAAACTAGCACCATATTAGTGGCTAACAGTGGTCGTATTTACCAGAAGAGAAAGTAGTGTTTTGCTTTAACCAGTGAGGGCCACAGTTGAGAGAGCTCTGGTTCAATTTCCTGCAACACAAAACAACCTCAACAAATTGTGGAAAATGACTTCTACAGGGATTTCAAAGAAGCAGCAGATGGAGAAATAATTACTTGCAAATGGGAATGAAATACTGGCCAGCAGTCACAGCAGTGACCAGTGTTTTCAGGCCTAAGAGAAATGTTGAAATTCTTAATTTTGGTACTCATAATAAATTTTAAATAATAATAATCTATAAAAACAGACTCAATAAAAAAGGAGTCATTTCCATCTATGTGAGCGTATGACAGAATTATATAGAACATTTTTATGAATTGGTGATATTGTTTATAATATTCAGAACAGATGCTTTCTCACCATAAACCATGAATGGTCCAGTTTTGAACAGTCTGTGGAATTTTGCAGGTTGTTTTATTGCTAAGGCTCTGTAAGAGACAAGAAAAGATGAATGATCAGGTAAGAAAAATCAGACAAGATTGCAATGACATCAACAATCCTACACAAATTTATTGTATAAACTTTTCAGCACTGTTGTTCAATATATATACTAGACATACTATGCAGAAACTCCCGGGCCACTGTAGAGTGAGTAGCATACAAGTCCAGTTACATGAGCTGAAACCAGAGATGTGGAAATATGAGAAAAGAAAAACAAAGTGTAGCAGTTGCAGATAGAAATGTTGAATGTCAAAGTAAATTCAAGTGTTCTACATTTATATATATTAATATAATATATCTATATATATATATATATATATATATATATATATATATATATATATATATATATATATATTAATAGGTTGATAGATAAATTGGTGTTATTACCACACTGGTCAAATAATATTTAAATAATTAAAGGTGTGTCTTACTGTCTCGTCATAATATCAGAACAATGGCCTTCATCATATGTGAAGACCCAACCAGTAAACAGAGCAGCAGTGCATGTCCAGACAATGAGTTTATCTAAAACAACACAGATCAACCCAGTCCACGCTTCAGAAGAATTTAAATCAGCCTACATTTTACTCATCAGGATTTCATTGTTTTCTCAGGAAAAACAGCAGTTTCCTTCAAGTCAAGATTAGGAAATATTTGAAGTCTATTAAACAAATATTACTAACATTATAAAGCTATATGGACACCCACTGTAAATATTAAACAATACTTACAATAGATCATGTTGATACTTTGGTGTTGAGAGCTGTTGCTGAGCGTTAGTTCAGTTATTTTTTCTGGGGTGAAATGCAGAAATGAAAGATCTATCTTCAGACTCAGTCAAAGAAGAAGTGAAACCAATATACTGAGAAATATTATTTTTTTATTACTGATTCTAACAGTTTTTACTCCTACATGTACAAACTTACAGCTGAAATACATCTGTTGGGTAAAAAGCTGAAACTTTTCAACTCAATAAATCATCCAGTTCATCTATTAAATTAGGTTGATGGTGCTAGGCCATATTGTTATAACAGTTGGTTTAGTTCAGATGAGTTTGTATTGTCATGTTATTCATTCAAAATAGTAAACCGTGCAAATTAGACATAATTGTATTAAATAAGCACAACACACATATAAGTATAAAGTAAGTATAAATGATTACATTTACTATTTTGAGTAAAATGGTACTTGAAAATGGCCTTTAAAAGATGCTAAACAATGCTAATGCAATAAGCAACTGCAATAAAAATCTACATATTAAATATTAAATTCTGTTGGCTATTATTTTATTATTATAAAACACAATTATAATAACTACATTATTAATATTATACAGGGATCACAATTCTATTGTCACAATTTTATTTAATATTTAAATGTTTATAAATAAACATTACAAATATTATAAAAACAGAACATTTAAGGACTATTTACTGGTAGCAGTGTAGGACTTTTGGAAACATTTTACAAGTTTTACTGTTATGATCTGTATGTATTGAATCAGCTTGTTGCTTGGCTGACTCCAGAGTTGCCTTTACCCGCTTGACTGTACTTGGCTTCAGTTCAATGCAAAGAGTGTGTGTCCTTGTAAGGGCCCTGAGTAGACAAGTATCAACAGGCTTCAGAGACAGCAGCGTCGAACATGAGACATTTACTGGTAAATACGCTACTGTTCTTCTACATTCTTCCACAGTTAGCTAAAATAACATGTGCAGAGTTCAGAGCAGACAGAATCTACTAAAATAGCTGTGAAACAGGAACTGTACTTTAAAGAACGATAATCTGACCATTGTACTGCATGCATTGCTTAACAAACCTGGTCATGAGATAGTAGTCTCATTTTTGAAATGCACAGATTTACAATTTTGTTGCTTTAAAATTTGAAACATTACCAGCAGCAGTTTGTTGAATGACTGCTTTAAATGACCTTTACAGCAAAGTCATTCAACAGTAATCTGATATCATAACGCTACCTTTATGAGCAAACAATCAGTGTGTGTTCTTTTATAATAAGCTATTTGATTACATAAACAAAACATATGAATCTGTTTTTAAACCTAAACAAAAATCACTTTTAATTAGATTAGAGAAAATGGGGTTGTGTGTAAACTTTTTTGTCAGGAAATCATGCAGTCACATTTAGCATGGATACAAACACACACACACACACACACACACACACACACACACACACACACACACACACACACACACACACACACACACACACACACACACACACACACACACACACACACACACACACACACACACACACTCTGGTGGACACTGCAGTGAAGGGGTGGGATCTTTTCTACCCAGCCCACAACTATGCACTTTGCTCTGATTGGCTTGTTTCAGGTGCTGGTAAACAGCAGCTGGTTGAATCTTGAAACCCACATGCAGCTGATGACCTTAGGAACTGTTACATTCTGTTAACATTACTTACCTCAGGTTACAGCTTATTAAAGAAAAACCGAACATCCATATGTAGCCTTTTAAATATAATATAATAGCTGATAAAGCAAATCTCTGAGATATTATAAACGTGTTCACAAAAGTGTAGAAACAAATTTAGGAAAACACTAGAGTGGTGTGTTCTGCAGTGAAACTTTAGGTTTTGTTGTGATGTTAGGAATATCATGTTGTTCCACTACTGTATTTTAACTGGGTAAATGTTTACTTTCCCAGCCATCTCTTTGTTTTCATGTTTCTTACTGTTTGTTTTCATTATAAAATATGACTAGGACACTGGAAAAGCTTAATTTGTGACCTTAACTTCTAATTAAACCATGTTAGGGTACAAAACATTGAGGATTCCTCTATATGGCTCTTTTAATCTGACAGAGTCTTCCCCGGCTGGTCTCACGGGCCTTCAGCACAACAGCCCGACAAATGAAAAACAGGGTGCCAGAAAGACAGAAGGTTTTCCTGGTAAGATGAGTCTCACACTGAGGTAATGTCTTAAAAATGATATATACTTTCATATTTAAAACATTACTCAGTTTGAAAGGAGGATCCACTAACTTACATTTTTACAATACAAGTAAACAAGTGATTGTGTTATATTGCTGCAAAATTACAAGTAAATACTGCAGCACACAAACATGTCTGTGGTGAGATTGGCTGCTCTGTACTGAATCATTTTGCAGGTATTCTCTGTGAATAAAACTCATCAAATGTGGGTTAAAGCATGCTGATCTTAATCTGAAGTCAGCCTCATCTGAACCCATTAACCCATTGCATGTACATTATACCTTTCCCACTTATATTACAACACCCTGTTCACCTTAAAGAGCCCTATTGTTATTCTTAAACAAACATTGTTAGAAGGCCTGTATGGCAGCAATGTAGGTGTTTAATCCAACCCAAACAAACTGCAGGCCAGCACACGTAATAATTATTCCCTAGTAGTATGATAAGGTTTCAATGACTCAGCAATACAGGAAGTATCACTCTGAACCTTGTTAATTGTCACGCATGCTTAAATTTAACATGTACAGGGCTTCAATTTATTAATGTTAATTAAATGACAGATATTTACGGTTATATATGTCACCTGTGTGGTATGTGTTTGGAAGGGTGGAGTTTGGATCACATCTTTTTTATGGTTGGTGGATATATATATATTAAAATTACAAGCAAGGCCTTAAGTATGTTTTGGACTTTTGGCAAGTCACAATATACGATAATGTCTTTATAACAGTATTAATTATGGTATCTTCATTACAGTATTATCTTGATTTTCCTAATTAGCCCCCAGTGGTTTATCACTTATTCTTTGTGTGTTGTTTTATCTACAGGAGGACAATGGTCTGCCTATTCACATTAAAGGAGGTACCACAGATGTCCTTCTCTATCGTCTAACCATGACCATTACAATTGCAGGTACTATAAAATTACTGGTTAATCATATAAGTTTATAAATATTTGCCAGTATTAAGTCTTCTTTTGGGGTTCTGCTTAGGCACTGCCTTTTCCTGTTACTGGCTGCTGCTGGCAAGTATGCCCAAGAGTAAAGCACAATGAGGACTGATGCAGAACTTTAATGCTGTGTGATACTGTACAAATTCATTTCAAATACCTTAACTATTAAACTGAGTAACTATAAAGCCTTATCTATGCCCCTTTCATACAGTAGCTTTTGCTCACTTCCACGGCTTTGAAATGAAAACCATTTTGGCAGCAGAGTATTAGCATATGAGCCCGTTGAAACATGTTGTTGGCACCACCTATTGACTGCAACCAAAGCTGCTTTACTTTATACTTTCCTGTGTTCACACACAAGCAAACGTGAACTGTGACTGCTTAACAACTACTTTATTTAAAATGAAATCCCATTGTAATAAATTTTCAATGCATATTAAATTACGTATGAGAAGGAGATTTTATTTTCTAAAGTTTCTGTCTATAAAACAATGATAAAAACCATTAATCATGTCACATTATTTTTTTAATTTTAAGAAGTCAGTCAGCATTTATTACATGAAGCTTTTGAAGGTCTTCAGATGCTGTTTTTAGAGTATGCATAAGTGCAGTATTTTGAGGTAGTCTTCCTAATTAAGCTTGCAGTCAAAATTACATAAACCATTTTAGCATTTATAAAGTAATATAACTTTTCCAGATTTAAAATACAAAATAATATCCAGTTTCCAACAATTGCATTTCATTTCATCCATCCCTAGTCTACACCCAGTGAACTTTCAAAGCTAAGCATGGAATCTTATAATCACCACGCTTCACAAAATCAAATTTTCCTCATATTTTGTGAAAATGAATAACAATACATAAACATTATGAAAATGATGTGAAAAACTTCACTCTCACTTACCCCTGCAGAAAAAAACCTGCCAGTTATAATTAAAACACAAACAAAAATACACAACAAAACATAATTAAACAGTGCAATTAGGTAGAACGAATAAGACGCAGAATGCAACATGTAATACGTGTCAGTTGGTAGTTGCAGTCAATGTGTCATGCAGAGATTACTATTGCATTACAATGTAAAGCACATGATCCCATCCCATTTCCTCAGATTTAGAGATGAAACAGATGGAAGCATGTGAGGTCAGCATGGAAGATTTCCCATGATGCTTTAGCGCAAGAAGCGAATGCTCATCTTATGGTCAATGTTGACCTTCTCCAGTGACTAAAGTGAACAAGATAAAACAAAACAACAGCTTGAAACATAATTAAACTACTAGTCACTGTCCATAAATGTTAAAATCAGTGTAAATAATGTGCTTTAACTCTGTGGATTCGGAATATTGGGAGATACCTTGCGAAACTCTTCGAAAGATATGGCATCATCTCCATCCAGATCCGCTTCCTGTATAGTGCGGTCCGCTATGCTCTCCAGTTGCTCCTCCGTTACTTGCATCTCCAGCATGGCCCGAAGAACCTGTCAATCATTATCAGCTGTCAATCACATTCAGTTGATGAGAAGTTGATTTCCAAAACAGCACACAGATGAACCACACAAGTTACGTAATAAACACTCTGGAGACTACTGACCTTTAAAAGGTCATTCCTGGAGATCTTGCCATCCTTATCCAGGTCATACATCTGAAACACAACTACAGAAATAAAGTTAGACCCAGGCTCATGAGAATCTGAGTGATATAAAGGATTTACTCTGCTGCAATATCTAAACTTCTTTACTAAGTTCTTAAACTAAAGCAACTAAACTTCTTAACTAAATTCAATATAGTACAAGTATTTAAAAGCTGGAAGTATTTAGCTTTAGCGCAATAATATTTAGAACAGAAACTGTTATAACATTATGCCTAATCACACAGCAACTTGATATTCTGCATACACTGTGCTGGCACATAGTTGTGTAATTGACAGGATAATGTACAGCTATTGCTAAGTAAACCCCTTTAGGATGATAAGAACCTCCTCCATTTGCATTAGGCTCCTGATCATTCTGTCAGGTTTTCTTTATAAGATAATGACCAGTTAATAGGCTATTATCTCTTACATAAGACCATGCATTCCATTTTTCAGAGGATGCTGCTATAACCCTCTTTCAGGTTAAGTACCAATTACACGTACATTTGAGCTTGTTGATCCTGCTGTTGATGGGTTCAGGAGAACCGGGGTCTTTGGGTCGGTTCTTGTCTACGGGTCGGAAATGGGCCAGGATCCTCACAAAAGTGTGGAAGTCCACCGTTTCCCTCCTGAGGGTGACAACATTACTTTTAATGACCAGACATAATGTGATTTTAGTTACTGAAACAGACCATTATGAGAAACTATTTCATACAATTGTTACATATAGAACCGACTAATGCAACAGTGTTTTGGCTGGCTAATCCAAGACCTCTATCAAACGAAGACGGGATCTTACAGGAATTTTTACTTTTTTCTTTTCTTTTTATTTACTACTCCTGTAATAGTTGTTTTCTTATCTCCTTTCTTTGTATATATGTTAATAATGTTTATGCACATAGGTTGTTTGTATAGTGTTCTATATCAAAAGAGAACTTAGACCTTGGACTAAAGGGAAAGGGAAAGAGCATATACAGAAGAGCATATACTTTCAGTGAAGAGCATATACAGAAGAGCATATACTTTCAGTGAAGAGCATATACAGAAGAGCATATACTTTCAGGGAAGAGCATATACAGAAGACTTGTGAACATAAATGCTTTGTCCTCTATAACAAAATGCTTTGTAGCTTGTGTCGGGATTCACTCACCCTGAGGAAAAGAAAGCTCCTATTATTCTGTCTCCTATGGGGTTCATTGCCAGTTCTTTAATTGCTCCAAAATCCAAAGGACTTGGTAAAAACAAGACAGAACAACCAACAAAACATGCATTTTTGGGGGGAATCACACTTGACATTTTTCAGTACACAACGTGATGTGCAAAGCATCTCACCAGAGGTGACCTCGTTTTTCTTTATCTAGATTTCTGAAGCGGTCATGTAAACGAATAATATGAGCCGGAGAGACTGGAAGGCAAATTTACATCATATTATGAAGGTGCAAAACTCAACATACGATACATGGCCTTCATCAATATGTCATTTCAATACATTTTAAAACCAGGACAGTGAAATCATTATAAACAGCTGGAATCTAGACCATAAGTTACTAAACAGCACCTGCCACTGTCACTCCAGTACATTTTCCTTAATAAAAACCCAACTGCGACACCCAAACATGCATCTTAAGCTTAAAAGTAACTTAACAAACAAACACGGCGACATCATGTTGGTTAAACTGTTATTTTGCATCGTCGTCAACCCGTTATTCTGTTACTTACAGCCCGTTTCTTGCATCAAGTCCTCGACGTTTGGGATTTTTAACAGGGCGGAGTTCGTCGAACCCATTTAATACAGCTTCATGTGTCCCGATCTCGACATTTACACACTTAAACAGGTCCAGAGAAAACAGATCAGCGAAAATAAAGGACAAATAAATCGTCAACACGTTGGGAAAAAGTTGCAAAATGTCAACGGGATTGGCGCTGTTGGTGCTCGATCGGCATAGACGTGCGTGCCAACAAGGCTGTAGTTGAATGTGCCTGAAAACAATGACGTACGCGCTGTTTACAATGCCCAACACACATCCATGGCGTCGGCTATGTATAATTTTGATTTTATTTCATGCAAGTTTATATTTGAGATATGCATTTTATTTAAGGCATGCATTTGTTTGTTTCGCCTGTTCAAGTCTGCCGCGTATCATCGCTTTTGTACACTAGATGACGCCAAACTCTTGCGCATATCAGATGATGACCGTCCGACTGTCCGACGTTGGGTGGTGGGATGGTTGGAGGGGATGGGGTGGGGGGTTCACAAAGCTCAAAGATTTAGTCAAAAAGTTAATCATTTGAGGTCCGAAAATGAACGACATGAGGGTGAATAGGGTGAATTTTCATTTTCATTTACTTTGAACTGTTTCCTCACATGATCACATGAAAACTACACATACAAAACCATGCAAGAATTGTGTGTATGAGTCTCTGTAATCAGTGATATTATAATCACAGCTCTCAGTCTTTTTTTCCTTGTCTGTACACATTAAAGTACATTTTTGTCCTGGAATTTTTCACTGTGGTTATTTGTAAACTGTTCCCAACACCAACCAACAATTCGTCATCATTTGTTTTGAACCCTAGTTGGGTCAAGAACATACTAAGATTACTAACAAGGGAAACTTACGTTAATGCATCACAGTTCACATGTTGGGGAGAGTTAGGACAATGTCAACTGACCAGTCTGTGCGAGGTTATCCATTATACGGTGATGTAGGGACTTTCATGTTGTGCATACTTTCATGTTGAGGACAAGAATGCATGAGAAAGACATCTACCTTTTGTGCGTCATAGTAACAATTTAACTATATAAAATACGAAAGAACCTTGAAGGGTTGGTTATTAACTGAAAATTTCATCTCCTACATAACGTTGGTTGGTTAATTGTCATGCATAATGTAAATGGAGTTGAAAACATCTATGATATCACAAGTAGCGCACCTTGAGATTTCACTGGCAAATATCCAAACAGTTATAATGTAATTCCTTAATAAAGCAAATCTACATTAACCTGAACCAGTTGATTATCACTCAGACATGGAACACGAACTAGTAATAAAAAATATTATTACTAGTTTGTGTAATAATATGAACAGTCTATAAAAAAGCAGCCTATAAAAAAGATATTATAATAGGTTGCCAAGTTCCTAACACACATAGCTATGTGGGGAAATTCAAAGGTAAATAAAAAGACAAACAAGTTTATATGGTATGGGCTTAACAGAATGATGCAATGTAAAGCACTTTTAACTTTCCACCTACAAGACAATCAGTCACAATTATCCCATCAGATTAATGTAAATGTAGAATTTCCCAGATCCTAAAATTAGTTTGGTACTTCTTTTCTCATATTATCGATCTTTCTAGCTCATTCTCACAACATAAACTTTAGATAATAAGCAACAACAAAAACTGTAAAAATGACTTGACATTATGTTTATATTATGAGTCTTCAACAGGAACCCCTAGTGCATCTGTGGAGATACAGCAAGGGGTCCACCAACTGTTTTGTGTTAAACTAATTTGAGTAGTTAGTTGAAACTGTATGTTAAATGAAAGTACTAAAATGATGAACAATATTATGTTAACCAAAGATCAAGTTTAATTAAATGTTTTGTTGTCCCTCCCAAATTAAAATGTATGAAGTATATCAAAAAGGCGATTAGAGTGTGATGCTACACATACATTAATAATGATTATTTGAATGGCTTGACAGTAAGCAGCACAACTTAAATAAATGCATTAATATGGTACTATATGCATTATTGTAAAGCAGGTTAAAAATGAGACATTCAGTTTTATACAATATGTACCAGTGGGCCCCTGCTCAGTACCTCTATCCACCAAGAGCTCCTAAACACAATGTTCACTAAACACTAATTAAAAACAGTTCTGTAATGTATTCTATGTGTTTACCTTGCATAATCCTATATGATTTATGTATATATCTAATCTATATCTTAAATATATATTTATCTATATTTAATCTATATGATCATTCGAATGTATATACGCACGACTTTCGTTTTTACAATGTGGGAATAAATAAATAAAAACTCCACACTCCTACAGATGTTGTGGAAGGTCTTTATTGCTCAGCAACTGTTTACTTCAGATATTTATCTTAAAGCAAATCAGTGTTCTCAAAATCCAATTCATTGTTTAAATGAGTGCTGATGTTCTGATGGTTGCGCTGCTTCAGCTGCATGAGTCAGACAAGACTGGGGTCTGTAAACATTTGTCTTGCTTGAACTACAAATTCTGGTGAAGATCAACCAAAGCGGTGATCGTGAACAGAGTTCTCAGTAAAATTAATCAATAAGTACCTACCACAGCAGGCATGCCCAGGACTGTAAACAAAGTATTTATCACCACAACATTTTTTCTATAACATTCCTCAGATCTCACTTCCTCAAAATGGCATGCGTTACATTATTTGCCAGATATTAGTCATTATAGTAAGAACTGAATGATAAACAAATTGCTCCTTCCAATGACTCTTTGAACTTCAGGGATTTGTCGTGTAGAAGGCAAATCAGTCATTCAGTTACACAATTAAATTACTGTAATGACTCTGCTGACCTTTGCCCTATTACCAAGATAAAATCATCATGCTAATTTTACAATGAATGGACCTGTTGAGTGTTAAGGCAACCATTTACCTGTTGAAAACTCCTTTAGTTCTTTCCATAGTGTATTATTCCTGTAATCCACACCTCTTACTGTTTTCACAACTATATATTTTAGAAGTGAAAGTAGTTAGGTTAATAGACTTTACACATGAAATCTTTTTGTGTTCATACCACAAAGGGCATTATGGTAACATAATACACAGTACACTAATGAATAGAGAGACGTCATCATGAAATTAACCACCCATCTTCAAACTGCTACATCCCATTACTCCCATTTTCATAAACTATTAGCTCTGCTGACAAGAATATGCCTTATGAAATCGTTAAAATGGTGAAACTGAAAGCGTGTTAGTTGTGGGCACCTGGCCAAAAGGGAAAGGACATATTTCCTGTCGTCTGAACTCTTAATGTTTTTGCCCTGGTTTTTATGGTGTTAAAAAGGGTACACATTGTCCTTTGTTTGTCGGAATGCAGAAATTATGTTCAAAGGTCTTTTCTGCAAATGTTTTTGTTTTCTTGGGATATTCCAAACTATAGCAAAACAAGAGAACAATGTCAAAACCTCTGAATATGTTGGTACTTTTACCAATAGTTCTAATTCAATAAATGCCACACTTGTGGGGAATTTGTGGCGTAAAATGTTAACCTGCTGTGTCATGACAGTAAACAAGTAAACCTGGGTATTTTGGGTGTTTTATCCTGACATTTAATGTCACCTTGATTTTATCTTTAAACGTGTTGGTGAATCATCTTTAGTATGTACAATGCTATTAGGGAAATAAAATTGCACTAATTTGTTACTTTAGATTCTGAATTGTGATGAACATACACACAATTATGCGATTTCCTAAGTTCTAAGTTTATAAGTTCTGTAATTTTCTGTAAAATCAGTGATGCTGGCCAATATGTCACTACTTATTAGCCCCTTTATCACAATTGCCTTTAGTATTTACAACAAGACAGATGTTTCATCCTGTTAATTCATTTCTGCAATGTCAGTCAGCCTTAATAGAACTAATTTTCGTCTTTCTTATGGGGATTATTTTAATCTTCACTGCGAGACTGATGCAGGCATAGAGAGGACAAACTACTGTGACTGTGCAGTGAGGTAATATTAGCAGAGCATTTGGGCCACTGGAGGCTAGAAGAGGCGAGACTAGAAGTGACAGATTCAGGAAACAGAAAAGGCATTAAAGCTTTAGTGCAGAATAATAATAATAATGCACACATCTAAAGATTGTAAAACCAAACAAGTCTGTTAGTTAAACCATCTAAAGCAATGACAGGTGCAAAACTACATAACACACCTCACTTGAGTTATTAAAAAATGTACAAAAGCTTGGTGGAAAAAGGCCAAATGATATTCTTGACAGATGGTGGTCAAGAAGACTGGAGAACAACCAGCTTTTAATCATAGCATGCTTTAAAAGAGAACAAACATCTCATTAGTGCAGAGCAGGTCGACAGGACTCTCCTGAGCTGGCAGCTAACAGCACTTACCACAGACTCTAATTGGTGAAATTACTGAAGGCTTGTCATGTGTGCACTGCCTCCTGCCTCTGTTCATGTGGTGCTGTGTTGGTTGAGCTGCCTGAATGCATGACTGTGACTAAAGTGAGTAACTGAGTAACCACTTTTGTTATTTGTATTTTACTAGTTTTTGCATTTAAATAAAGATAAGCTTTTCAATGCCATCATTTACTTTAACTTTATGATATAATAAGCTTGTCCTTATAAATGGTTTGAAAAATGAAGCGTATTGAGACAGGTGATCCAAAATCTGCATAATCTGCAATAATAAATCAAAAATCTAATTATGGAGTAAAACCCTAGCTAATTAAAACCACAGTTACTAAAGTCATTTTCATTCTCATTATAAATTTGAAGCCATGTTTTTAGTAGCAACAATTGCGAATCATTCATTAATATAAAAAACATTTGGAAAAACATTTACACGCAGAAGATTCAACATGTAATACACTAACAACAGACCATGAGTTTTCCATACTGCTTCCAGTTTTCCCTGCTGTTGATGAAGGGAGTGCTGAACATAAGTTAGCGTGCAAAGCCCATTTCCTCCAACTAGATTTATCACAAAAATCATTGTGAGAAACACAGGCAGGGAACAAAACATTTTCCAATGATCAAACATCTTTTGGAAAATTGCTTATCAGATTTTTTCCTTCTTTATTAATGTAGTCGTAACCAGCTGGGATTTACATATTTTGTTATACTGTAGGTTACTGAAATTACAAGATGTATTCATTTTCTTTATTTGGTCTTATCTGATGTAATTTTATGTTAATTAAGTTTTGCTCAAAGTATAAACTAAATTAATAATCTCTCACCCTCTAACACTGTTTATCACATTTTAATCCTTCAATCTCTGCCTTCCTAGAAACACTTAAGAGTATCAAAACAGGAACATCCAGCAACCGAAAACTGTCTTCCTCTGGGTTGTGATTGTCAACAATTTAACAACAGCCCTAAAATAGACGCGCTTTGACAATATTCATTTTATTTTTTTGCTTTCTGTATTTACCCTTTTTGTATTGTTTTACAAACATTTTTAGAAATCTTTGTAATAGTATATGAAAATATACATTATTATTATAGTTCTGTTTAAAGGTAACTGAGTAAAATGCTGAAATGTCTGTAAAATTGTAAAAGAGTTGTTTTATTTTATAGCTATTTTATTTATTATAAGAACAACAGAGGTTTTCTGGGGGAATTTCCAGTCACTTTAAACTGGTTGCTATCATTTTTATGCAGTATAGTAAAGGTTTTGACAAATAACCCAAACCCTTTTTTTTAAAAAATTCTCCCCCAAAAAAAAAAAAAAACCCCCTTTTTTTTTTTTTTGAAAAATTTTTTAAAAAAAAAAAAAAAAAACCCCCCCTTCGGGGGGGGGGGGTGAACAACAGGTATAGTATGTCTGAATTTTTTTGTCAGTAACCAAATATTTTTATCCGTTATTCTCTTCAAATGAGCTGTTTAGTGGGTTTACGGGAACATCCAGCTTCCTGTAGAGTTTGATTTAATCATAAACATGAATTGTACTTTTGCTTTCAACATACAGTCACATAATACACATCATGTTTTATTTATATCCAGACATGTTCCACGAAGAAAAACACGTGAGTGCTACTTTTGGTTTTGTTTTGTCACATCAGCTACGAATTCAAATAACTTCACTTTAATGCTGTCACATCTCTCTGACATAGCTGTGGCATTCTGCTCTGCCCTCAGAGACCTGACAAACATGACTCCTTATCTTCCCCAACACAATAGAAACATTCACCTGAAACCGAGTACAAG
This sequence comes from Chromobotia macracanthus, assembly GCA_036877525.1. Classification (NCBI taxonomy): domain Eukaryota; kingdom Metazoa; phylum Chordata; class Actinopteri; order Cypriniformes; family Botiidae; genus Chromobotia; species Chromobotia macracanthus. The sequence continues at coordinate 3,169,225 of JAZGTH010000040.1, forward strand.
CACATTTCCAAAGAAATTTGAACCATTCCCAGAAAAGGTGAGCCAGTTCCAAAAAGGACAGGCATCCCTACATTTGAAATAATTCAATGTAACAATTATTGTAATAATGATATAATGCAGACAGATATTCTGACACCCATTTACACTAGGCATTAAAATGCCTCTGCTTTAATTATCTTTACTCTGAGTGATGTCAGGTGCAGTTTCCACCCAGAAGAACAATTTATTGTGTTGTGTGTATGTGTTACACTGGCTTTCGGAAAACGTCCAATAGAAATGTCCTTAGCCCTCCAATTGCACTATTAACGACATGCATAACTGTTGGTTTTAGAATAAACAGCCTTTAATGAGTGTTAGTCACTGTAGAACCAACACATTTCTGATCAAATTGATAATATGTAGCTGTCCCAGGCAGTCAGGGGGCTACAGAGAATTAGAATTCTTTTGCACCCAACGTTTATTTTTTTTTTTAAAGAACAGATTTGATTCATGTTACCTCAGTCAGATACAAGAGATCACTTCATAGGAAAACCTATTCACCTGTTTCTTATTATGTGGGATTCTGCAGCATTCACAAATTGTGTGTAATGCTTCTTTCTTTGTACTTCTGAATACATATATTGCATCACTGCTCAGCCAACAGGATGAAGTACAACAGTGATCAGTATGTTTTATTATATACAACACTGTATACAGTTGCTTTCCAAAACTGCACAACTGATAATGACATACTGCTTGGAAAGTACATAACACTGAAAGCCTAAAATGTTTCATTTTCAACATTCTAAAATGTTTGTATATAAAGTACTCAAACACCCTTTTCTGAGCTTTGCAATTAACTACAATGACTAATGACAGCAGGTTATTAGTCAACAAACAAGCTGACTACAAGTTATCTACATTAGTCTACAGTGTGACAGTGCTTTTGTATTTTCAGTTTCATTCATGCACAGCACTTCCATTCAGAGAATAGCTACAGTTAATCAGTTATTGGTTTGTTTATCTAGGAGGTGTCCCTCTGTCTGAACTATCCAGGCATTTACGAGAAATATACAGCCTAATTATAAAACTTTGTTGATGGCAAGACATACCTACCTGTAGCCCATTACCTCTAACAGCCATTACAAACAACAGACAGATCATTTTTTAAAACTTAGCTTTAACTTCAGCAATTGAAGAATTTTTTTGCCAAGTAAACAATTTTGCTTTTCTCATTTAAGAGTTTTATTCTCTTTTTCTCAGTTACCTTTCTCAGAAATCTCTCATTTTTGTTTCAGTGACAACCATCAGGTTTTACATTTCAAGTGTTGGTACCAGTGGTCCAGTGAACGGTGCATTGATGTGCGGTAGTGCTTTGGGTGACATCAGTTTAAGTCCTGGCTCCTGTTACCCTCTCATCCTGTCATCTCTAAATAAATGCTGCCTAAAGGCCAAAAAAATTGCCAAGTTCAAGTGTTTTTTCTGTAAGCAAACATTTTTTTAAAATTAAATGTGTGTGTGTGTGTGCGTGTGTGTGTGAGTGGATATTGGGTATGGCAGCTGTAAATAGTTTCACTGCGGTGAAACAGGAATGAGTTATGTTACAGTGTGGTCTACTGTACAGATAAATAATGTATCCACCTGACTGCAGATCTTTTTTGTACTTTCTCGAGTGCCAGGCTAATCATTCAGAGAGAACAAATGACTGAGAAAAACTTAACTAATGTACACAACACCCTGTTATGTTTGCATGATTAGTTCACTCTAAAAAGTCATCACATAAACACTAGGATTCATCACTACAGAGGAAACTAAACATTGTTTATCTCACTGCTCCTGCTCCATCATAGGTCATCCGTTTCTACAGTCTGCTTTTGTTATATAGATTGCAACTGGGAAAAATGAGCTCAAAACTTTACCTTAAGTTTAACTATAAGAACTAGCTTTTACATTTGTGATTCGCAGACGTAATTTGTTATTTTATTTCATCCATATCAGCCAAGTCTATCTCACTGAGAAATCGTCTGTAATTATTATATTATATTTTTACAATGCTTCTCCTCTTACGTGAACCACCGTAGAAATTAAAATAAGCAACAATCAGCCAACTCATGTAAACTGCTGAATTGACGCTGTAATATCAGTCTATACATAATGCCAGTAGGTTTATTATAAGCAGCAAATTGTATAAATTAGTTTCAAGTTTATATATATATATATATATATATATATATATATATATATATATATATATATATATATATATATATACAACCCCAAATCAGAAAAAGTTGGGACAGTATGGAAAACACAAATAAAAAAAGAAAGTAGTGATTTCTAAATTTACTTTGACTTGGATTTCATTGCAGACAATACAACAGCACATTTAATGTGTTCCTCATGATTTCTATTGTTGTTTCTTCAAAAAAAACAAAATTTCTATTTTGGTTCTTGCAACACATTTCAAAAAAAGTTGGAACAGTAAAGCATTTTACCACTTTGTAATGTTGCCATTCCTTTTCACAACACTTAAAAGATGTTTAGGGACTGAAGACACCAAGTGTTTCAGGTGTAATTTTGTCCCATTCTTGCTGCAAACAAGTCTTAATAATATTAATAATATTTCTTCTAACTAAATGGCTGGATCCAGTGTTATGCCTGCTTGTGTCATAAATTATACTTAATAAACAAATGTATTGGCAAACCATTGATACATATCCTAATTTTGCCACTTACCATCCTTTACAAAAAACCATTAACACGTGAAGTTTAGACTGGCTGTATCTAAAACAATAATGATTTACTGCAACATCCTTCAAAGGATCTACAGGCATCAAAATGATCACAGGACACAATCCGAAACATCCTCATCATTAACACATTCTACCCCTCTGTTTCATTATCTTCTGTCTGCTGGTGTTTTCCAGTATGCATCCAGTTAACCCTGTATGTACAAACAAAACTGAGTGCAGGAAGCTGGTCGATTTAGTCTTACTGCTCCTCTTCTGAATAAGGGTGGAAAGGTGGGAGGGTTGTCCGACTACAGACCTTGCTTGCACTTTGTGGTAACGCAATTGTGGTAGCCCCATCATGAGATTCCTGAACCTTTTCTCCAAAAGCACATTCCATAAATTCTTCCCATTATTTGACAAACAAGAATAAGTGCACGGGAGGCTGAGGAGCATGGATAATGTCCAGAAGATGTTAATTTGGATTAATGATTACATGGTATTATGGTTCTCATAATAGACAGGAGGTGGAAAATAAGTTCAGACATCAGACTTGAAATTTGGAAGACTGGATAATCACATAAATCATATATAAGCTTATAAAATGGTGAACTATGAACAATCTTGTTTATAACTTTTTCCATAAGCTCTACATGACTTTCAAAGTTAAGTTTCACATACCATTTGAACTGTCATCTAACAGCTGGGAAAAATACAAAATTGTGGTCTCTGAACAGCATAGACCAATATAAATATTTATCAGAATAGATATCCCTGTTTATTGAAGTGTCTTGGTGACACTTCATGGACTTCAATCAAAAGCCTGTAGAATAAGAATGTGCCTTTCTCTTAATATTGCTTGCAACTGATTAGCAAGTAGATTTATGACTGTAATGTAAAATCATATTGACTATTTAGGAAAAAAGCGAGGAAAAAAGCTTGGTGGTCCACCTCAAGCTTCCGGTTTCAACAGGAAATACAACAGAGGACAGAATTTCATGGGATCTTTATAATGTAAAATTCCCCAACATTTGTTCAGTATTACAGAAAGGAAGTGTGTACGTTTTGTTTGGAAATTCTCATCATACTTAATTGCATATGAAAAATAATCTCTTACAGTTCCTTTACATACTCGAAAAGTGACTCAGCAAATATATTTGTATGTTCAGTTTCTACAAAATGATGCTAGAAAGGAAGTTTATTAAGGTTTATTGGGGCACCACCACACAAACCTCAGCATATATTCTAGCATCCTCTTCCTGATTATTGCCTCAAGAAACTTGCTTGGTCATAGTGAATTTTTTTTAGCTTTTGAACTAAACCAATTACTTTCTTTCTGTCTCTCTCCTTCTCTCTTTCTCTCTCTTACCCTCCTCTGCTGTGTTTGCAAGGTCTTTGACCCTGAGGGATAAATCGTTTTCCCTGACTGCTGATGACAGTTGGCAGCTTAGCGCCCCAGCAAGAGGTTAAAGGCCACAGAGCTCTCAGTCAGCTCCTGGTCTAACAAATCAGTGACCAGCCCCGGGTGAAGCAGCTGTCCCGTTGTGCTAGCGAATGTTTTAGAATTACTGTAATCAAGAGGCCATCTTGGCCATCTTGAATTATAAAGGAGCTACGTTGGATCAGGCCACTAGCAGTAAAGATTTTGACATGTTTGAACAATGTATGGGTATAAACGCTCATTTAACTGTATCTTAACCAGCCACAACTGTGACAATCAATGAGCAACAAGACATTTTGCCCACAGTGATTTCACACTCAGCCAAAGTTCTGCTCCACATAACAATATATTACAATATTCTGATTGACTGTAATTGTTTAATGCAATGTTTTTTCTTATTGTACCTGGTTTAGACACAGTGTAAGTCCTTCTGTTAAATGGTCACACCTGGGCACATTATGAGTGAACGATCAGATAATACATATTTTACATATTTGCTCATGTGGCCTATTAGTGCATGGGTCTTTTTGTTCATGTGTTTTAAAATAGCAACATTAAATAGCAACATGTTGTTATGTCACACAAGTCAGTGTCATTGTCTGTTTGTTTGTCATAATGATCATATGGAGTCTGTGGCGTATCAGTGATTTTCCATGCTTGACTGAAAATACAAGCCTTTCCTGTTTGGTGATGTGTCAGTCGCTGCACTTTTACCTGGTTGGGCCTGGTTTACTGTTGTTTGTGTATAAGCATAACTGATGTGACATGTTTAAGGCATCAAAATATTTCTTCATGTAAAATCCGACACCAGAAAGTTAATTACAAAGGACTGGAAACAATTTGAAGGTAGTTTTTGTATTACTTTAACACAAACTGGAGTACATGAAATAATTTGATATCTTACCCTAACAATTGTTACTCTGATAATCACCAGGGAGAAAAACAGCAAAATTGCTAAGCCATTCAAGTTTATAAACAAAAGTTTATATCAGTGTATGCTTGTATTTTATGGTAATGTGCATGTTTTACACATTACATATATAATCACATATCACAACATACCGCCTGTGTCATGCTTAGGGCTTTTTGCCAGTTTCTTTTAAACTGAATATATCTTTCTTGATCTTTTCAAACTTAAGCCTATTATTTAAGGTTTCTTTGAGATTTTCTTTGGTGCTGCAGGGCTTCTAAGTTTTGATCTAGGATCCCACTTCCCCTTATACACATACTCTTCTTCAACTTTATTGTTCAATATTGTTTAATGTGGAAGAGATATAATAGGCTGTTGACATGTATGTTAAATCATCAGCAGGTTCAATACTCATACAGTATTCAGTGATAAAGCCTCAGAAACTCTCCCATCATGCATCTGAATAAGTCACTATGAATGTGTTGGCCTGGGAAACTTTTTGGTGAATGAATCCTTTGATCTTTCAAGAACAAGAGGTGCTCCTCTCCCCTCCTCCTCACCTTTACAATAACCTACCCCGACCCCCTCCCTTTCCATTTACTGAAGACACTGTACTGGCTACATTCAAGTGTTGACAGCTGAAGCACACTTCCCAGCAAATCTCTGCGTTGAGTCTTTTTATCTCTTACATTCTGTTTCACATGAATATATTGATTTCCAGTAAAAGACTATTATACATATGTTTCTGTTTTTCATAGCAATAATTTTTTGTTTTCTTTGGCTTAGTTTTTCAGTTTCTCATTTACAGTGCATGTTGTTGGGTTAGATTGTGGATGTATTTTTGGGGCAGGTTTGTCTGAAAAGGGTCGGTCCCGACTTTATAAAAGCTGTGTATTTTGTGTGTAGTTTGTGAACACTTCCCTGTTCACAGGGAAATGCTTCAGCCTACAAGATTTGTACATCTTAACAGTGATTCACTCAGTGTTGAAGAAAGCTAGTGAGGAAATTATATACATATGTGACCCTCGGAACTGAAACCCCAAAGAGAAAGATTTCCAAACTAGCTGAGATTAAACAGGAAAATGAGATAAGGTGCTAGAGTCATAAACGTCCTTATATGTTCTCTGTAATACTGGCACACTTTTGCATAGTGCTGGGAAAAATCCAGAGAAAAAAGTCAGACTCAGATGCTGGGACAGATCCTTTGATGTCTGGGGGACCGAGGCGGCACACTCGCCTTACACCTCTGCTGATGTGTGACTCGAGAGAGGAAAGAGAGAACCACCACCATGGGAAATGACTTTAGACCCTCAGGCCCCCCAATTCACACTCGCTTCTCGCTTTTATGTTCATGGGAACAACCTTTCTGGACAGACAAAATGTCTGTGAAGTTTAGTTACCCTCTCACCGAAATACAGCAAAGGCGAAACCTCTACCCACCCCCTGGGAACAGATTTGGGAATTTTGAGGTTAGGCTAAATAAAGACACTAGATTTGTTCTGATTTATTCATCATCTCTTGTGAAACCCCTTTTCACTTTGATGTAATCTAATTTGCCTGGAATATACACACATCTTACTTGGGTATTTTATAAGAACACATAGAAAATATGTAATTTTTTCTATTCTAGCCTATAAGGACAGTTTAAAGGAAGTAAAACGTCTATATGCTGTTTGGAGGACGCAGCTAATTCTTACATGTCCCACAGATTTGCCTCTGGATCTCATAACACAATGCAATGCAGAATCTGACTACATGCGATAATGATAACATCAGAAAGCTATTACAACAAGATGGTGTTGCATGGGTGTGGTGTTTGTTCTTATAAAATGACTGTGTAACCACTCTAATGGAAGTGACCTCTGACCCTAAAGTGTGTGTTGATGGAGGTGGCCTTCCAATTCTGTGAGACTCTGTGAGAGTAGAAAGGGAAGCTAGGAGTAGCTTTTTGAAGCTTTTGGAACTGTATTGGTGTTGTTTAATGTGACAAACTGGACTGCTTTGGACTGATTGTTATCTTGTTATCATTGTTATCTTTTATTTCAGTGAGGTAAGTCAGTGTTTTGTTGACAACTACATGAGTATGCTCATCCTGAAGTTTCGTTTTACAATTTCATTTATCATTGTTTAGAGTTCAGTTAATCTTTGGGCAAACTGGAATACAGTTTCAGAGGTTAAGCAAGCTGTCCTTCAATGTGTTTCCCCCACGGAAAGCTCCACTCAGTAGATGCTTATCATGGCTTTCTCTCTCTCTCTGAGCAAGAATGAAACCTGCTTCCTTCCTCCATCCCCTTTCCCACACTGGACTCCATTGTGCAGTTGATGGATCTGTCTGAGCTGTACAAACTTACATTATAACAATCAGGCCACTTCAGATTCTGTTGTATAAGGCTCTGTCAGCATTTATCCAGTTATAAAGGTAATCAACTAAGCTGATTCTCGAACAATTGTTGTAACTTTGTAACTACCTTTGGACAGAACTTATCATGTTTTTTTGCCTGCCTATGATATCGATTCATTTTTTTCTTTTACCTTGTAAGTCGCTTTGGATAAGTGTCTGCTAAATGCCTAAATGTAAATGTTACCACATGATGTTACTGAAACACATGCCCAAAGCAGCATCATTCTGATTCATGCTTGGCTGGAATTCTGTTTATTAAAAGGAGGGGGGCAGAAGTACACGTTTCAGAACACTTGTTTCATTTCTGTCTGTCGATAGTCTTGTAACACTGACTTAGTTTACGCTAAAGTCCAAAAGTCTGAGTCTGGCAGAAACTGCTTCTGTCATGCATTTTTGTAGTTTTCATTGTAAATGACATAACCAGCAAATGATTTTGCAACATAAGTTGAATTTTAAAAAAATCTGATTTTCCTTAGTATTTGGTAATTTCCTTTTTGGTTTAATGACAGCAGGCATTAGAGTGCATGTGATCAGTGATGTAAATTTGACATGATTTTGTATTTCCAAGAAATGACAGATTTTCAATGAGGTCCCAGACTTTTCCAGCCCACTGTATGTAGAGGAGGTGGGTTGAAGACAGGAGGTCTTGGAGTATGTAGCCCCTTTAACCCCCTTCTTTCGAAACATCCCCACACCCCACTCTGGGAGACAAGGGCCTGGCTGAAGTTGCACTGTCTGATACAGAGAGGAGGGGGACAGGTGTTCAGCTAGGTCTGCTAGAGTCATCTGTGTTAATGTCCCTGGTCACGCCAGTTCCCTGTTCTGCCTTTCCCACGCTGCCCAGGGTCAGAGGGTAGCAGCCTGCCGGATGCAGGGCTCCCCCAAGACCTCTTTCACCAAACAGTGAATCTTCAGATCGCCCTTTAAACCTAAACAATCTTCAGGCATATGGGACAGTCTAATCATTGCAGTCGTTGACCTCTTAGCAAATAATGGTTCCAAATACCAGACCAGAACCTTTAGACATATTTAATCATAAATCCTCCAGTAAAAGCATGTCAGAGCGATACTTTAAAGTCATCAGGGTTATTTATTTATTAATACATTGCACATAGTGCTGCACATTCAATGTGCCGTGAACATTCTGGACAGCTTTGATAATAACATATTATTTGTACAGAAATACATGTAGAAAACTTGAACATAATTCTTTAGTAACAGAAATGTTTTAAGAAAATAAAGAGCTCAAGAGTGACGTGCACTGATTTACGAGCTCCACCATCACCAGCTAAAGCTCCTCTTTGGAGATCAGGCCTGCAGAGGAGGCATATGGGGGGATGATGTTCTCGGTCCGTATCCCACTGTTCTTGTTTTTATGTATGTGTGAGAGTTTATGTGGCTGCAGTTTTTTCTCGGGCCGTTGCTGCTGTGTTTTCTCGCGCTGTGTTTTACTGGAACAAGGTTACTTGTACTAGTTATGCACAAAGACAGTAGAGAAAACAAACATGTGCAGTAGTACAAAAACTATTTGGTAAGCCACACTTGGATAAATATCATTATGTTAAATAAAACAACATCAAATCAAGTGTCACTGTGGTTTATCTGGAAGTTGTATCAGTATTGTGTTACAAAAGTGAGTGTTAAAAAATTGTGGTCAACATTTTTAACATAATAGCTATTGGTTATTGCTTCAAAATGTGCTTGTATTATATTTCTGCAAAACAAATGCTAGTCGTTTGAATATTTTGTTGTCTAATGTAATGACATTCAAACATTTTTTAGTTTGACCTAAGAGTCAACAAACACTTGCGGGCTTCTTAATAAAGAGCGTATAGCTCATACATTTTTGCTAATGTTCTTCTGTTAATTATGATGTATGGAAAACACACTCTGCTGTGGTTGATTATATACTGTAGGTATCTGCACATCTTTGAAAGTCTCATATCTGAATCAGAAGTGCACATAGACACCATAGATAAGCCTCCCAATTTTCCCTTTGAGACAATAGCAGGAAACCCACTGACCATACTGTTTGTTTTTTCCATAGGGTTGATGTAAGACAATATACTTGTTATGCTAGTTAAGTGTAGAGATTGTGGGACTAATTGCAGTGAGAAGGAAGGGTCTGTTGTTTTCTTTTAAAAATTAGGTTTGTTGACTCTTTCTCTGGCATGTTTTTTTTTTCTCTGTTTTGTTATTGCCCGCTGTCATAGCCCCCACCCTGACCTCACTCCCCTTCCTCCCTCTGCATCCCATCCAAAGAAATCCACTCCGTCAGTAGGACCTATATTTATGTTGGGCACTTCCTATTTGTTCTGACCTTTGACTTGCAGGCCCCTGGCAGCTGAGCTGTGGAGGGTGGTGTCAAATCGTGACCTCTTAGACTGCCTGCTCTCACTGTGTAGACATCACTGCATCCTTTTTCCCAAGTGTGCAACGACTGCATGAAGTTTTTTATATTAGAGACCAAAAAAGGCTACCTTAGATTTCCATGCTGGTCAAAGTTTTTGCTGGCAAGTGCTGGATTGATGGTGTACCAGCATAGCCATGAAGTTCACCAGCACAAAAATGCATGTTCTTTTTAATGAACTTTGCTGACCAAGGGTGGCTTGCTGGTTAAGATAGTTAAGAAGCCTGGTAGGGAAACCAGCATACCTGCATCTCATGTTTTTACTAAAGGGTCTTTTTGGAAACACTAGCTTAATATGATCAATTACGTTAATGTAAAGTTTAGAACTCTAGCATTGTGAAATATTCTGGGTGTTTGTGTATCCCATAGTACAAGTGTACGTGTACGCCCAAGTGTGTGTGTGGTCAGGAAGATGCAGTGTTTCCTCCTTATACTAAAGCAAAGAATAGGGGACTAGGAGTGATGAGCGTATCAGAATAAGGTCCATTTCCCTTCCCATGTCAAGACCTATAAATACACAAAAACAGGAAGTCAGCAGGGAAGGAATTGTGGGCAAACTTTAATCCTAGATAGACAAACCCTCCTTCCACACTTCCTCTCAAAACCCTGACCTCTCACTCCACGAAAACACATGTACAATACATACGCACCTATAAACACGTACCTTAATGGTCAACCCACTAAGACCTTCCTTGTAGTTCTCAATCATGCATATCTGAGACAGCAGCCAGAGGTTTAGAATGCGACAGCAGAGTGAAAGGTAAAGGCAGTCAGATCAACATGCTTCTGATATTTATCAGATGTGTGAGCAGAGGAGCAGGTGGAGTGTCATTCTTACATGATTTGTTTATGTCTGCTGGTGGTTCAGGAAGCTCTACTCTAAAGTTTTATTGTCATCTTTTATTTAACAACTTGCCTGGCAGGGGAGATGCCATGACCAAGAAGAGGCTTAGCTCATTGAAGCTCAATATGGTACCTACAATGCAAAACAAATAAATGTTGAAAATGCATTTAAGAAAATCCTCAAAAGTATTTTGAGGCTTTAAAAAGACTTTAAAATGACTTTTTAAAAGGCTGTACATAAGCATAGGGCTGAATGTATTAATTTTAGTATTCTTACATTCATACTTCAATACTAAAAATACTGGATTATTTTGGAGTGTTATTTACGCACCACTAGTGTCACCAAACAGACTTAATAATGACAAACAGAACCACTGCTTCCCATTGGTAAGACAAACAGATAGTCCTGCCCCCAACTAATGCCATTGGTTTAGCTAACGTTACTGTGTAGAGCTATGTGAATGCTTAAAAAAGACAAATGTTTCTATAGTGCCACAGAGACAATAGTCACACACATAAACAATGACAAACTTAAAGTTCAAGTAAGTGTTTTGTAGATATATTCCATTTTTCAAAGCTAATTGCGTGTGGTTTATGTATTAAACTATGCCCACTGGATCACCATATGCACATCCATGTCACTGCCCATTGAAAAGCGAAATGTTTAATGGGGATTTGTAACGGTCATGTTTAAGCACATGTGAAAATGATGTTTCCTGTTTCTGTTACAGGACAGACAGGGGCCTCGAGGTCTCAGACAGGAGGAAGAGGGCTGAAATCAGCAGTGATGTAGAGATGACAGGTGTCACTTTTATCTATATGGGCCTCTCTTTTTTCACTGCTCTTTCCTTCTTCACCATTTTTCTGTCTTTGTTGGTAGCTTCAACTTCCTCCCTCTACTCATCTTCCAGTAGTTAGGAGGGTAATTCTATTTACTTATGAATGAAGGCTGTGTCAGGAGTCATACCATGAATTGATGTTCTTTTAATGAGGAAGTGAATATATTAGTGTACATTGTATGTGTTGTAACATTGCGCTCTAAAGCTTTTAACAGTAACAGAGCGGCTTGGAACTGGATACTTCAGGGTATGAGAATGCAAACGTGTGCAGCTGTTTGCCTTTAAGAGATAACAACTGTGGTACATACCCAACATGCGAGAGTCATGATATCAGATTGACATTCCAGGTGCTGAGCTCACATTCCACCGACTGTTAATTGTATCTCGCTCAACTTGCACAGAAGATTATAGGCAACCCTCAATTTGCCCACTCTACAATCAAGGAAACAAAAAAGGAAGGACTATAAAAATCCCGTTGCTGTTCACAGTGTTTAGATTCCTGAGAAGTGTAGACAGGGTCCAGAATGAACTTTTTGACATGCTTTACAAATTTTTTTTGCATTAGTTTTATATACTCAAACACATAAACATACTTTATACATGTTTACAGTATATACTGTAGACAGAAATCAGCCAGAGGAAGCTAAGGAGCTAAGGAAGAATTCTAATAATTCATATATAGCATATATGGACATTGGATACTTTACTGGCTTTACATTGCATCTCCTTTGTGTCACAAAAGTTATCACGAATGCCAGCCACGTGGCTTGGCCCCTCCAAGCTCTGTGTATACAAAGGCATCCTGTTTTGCCATGCCATACTTGCCAGTTCAAATCTGCTGCTTCAAAGAACAAGTCACTTCCACAAATCTGCACTGCTGACTCATAAGAACAGAACACTAGTGCTAGTCTGGTGCTTGTTTAGCTAGCATATGTGATGTTGGTTGACCAAGGAAGAGTTTTAGAGAGTTCTATGTGCCCTTATCACTATATGAAATCAGTCTGGCATTCATTTTTCTTTCTCTTTCAATTTGAAATCAGATGTTAGGGAAAATCTGTATTATACTGCTCACATGTACTTTAAAACATGCAAACATACCCTGAACATATCCTGCAGCTTAAATCATCGCGATCAGTTAGCTTAGCTGCAGGTGTCTCTTATCTGAGCAACACAGACGACAGCAGGGTTAAGATTTTAAGACTACTGAGAATAGAAAGTGATAAAGAAAAGCAGACAGAAGGGATTAAGCCTATTTCTAATTATTGTCTAATTAGAAATCAAGCAGGCTTACTGTAACCATTCACAAACAATTTTACAAGAATAGGCTAAAAATGTCTTATCTTAAAACTGAACATTTTTTTGTAAAAAAAGGTTAAAACATGGCACTAGCAACATAGACGTCATTGTTTTGATCCCTAGTGAATGCATATACTTGTATGCAAAATGTATAGTTTGGATACACTGTAAATTGCTTTGAATAAAAGCATCTGACAATAAAACGTTTATATACCAAAAGAATTAATTGAAATGCAAGAGTCCATATGTTTTGTATTTGTGTTTAAAAAATTAAACACTCTCCTGTTCTAGATATACCAAATACTTCACTCACTGTAACCTTAAGACAGTTTTATTAGTATGTGCAAAAAACTGTTGAAAAGGGTAATAAATAAGAACTGTACATAACGGGTCCGAGTGCCTGTGAGCTGCTGTGAGTCTGAGTGAGTTGAGGACAGGTGTCAGATCACATGTCAACACTCCCCAGGGAGAGCGGTAAAGCCACCCTCCCCCTTTTTGGAAGAGGAAGAATGGGGGTGTGAGGGCGTAAATGGCAGGTGATTCCTGTCCAAAGGCCATTAATAACTCTCCACAGTTTTCTCTGCCTTCATCTGCACTGTGCTTCCCTTTATTAGGGAAGAGCATATTGGATGGCTTTTTCATGCATTTCACACATTATATGTCCATAAGGGGGTGGGGTGGCGGTGAGAGTGATAAATTAAAACTAATGATCTTAATAGCTGCATAATATGTGTTGTCGGAACTTCATTAGTCTTTATCAAATTGTGCTCCAATAGATTTGCATTTTGTAATTGTTCTAATTGTCTGCAGCATTTCTCCAGGACATTACATTTATACCATAGGTACACAGGTTCAATATAGTTGAAGCATCTTGAAACAAATAAAAAAAAATTATATTAACAGTGAAACATAAAAGAAAAGTAACAAGATGAGACTGAATAAATTATTTCAGGATTTATTTTAAGAAAAATATATATTTTTGACTTTGTGACAATAAGCACATACATAAATATATATACATTTCTCTTTTATAAATACAATATTTACAATCAAATTAAATAGTTGGAATATCTCAAGGTTTTTTTGTACAATATTGCATTGTTAAATTAAGAATGGCGGTATAAAATATAAAAGTATAATCTATTTTGGTTTTAAAAATTATTGAGAAACAAAAACAAATTCTGCTCTGTTAAGAATCTAGATTTTTTTTGAAAAGGACCCCAATGCTGAGGTTCACAAAACCAGGAAATCTTGACAATTATGAGGCTATCAGTTCGAACCAACTGGTCGCGTTGAGCCTTGGGAATGTCGGAAATAGCTTAGCAACAGTGAATGTTAACAGGACGAAGGTTCTACACAACAGCATCCATCATGCACTGCTGTTGTGTAGTATGAAAAACATACTCCTAGAAAGATTTTTAAATATGCATATCAAACATTTTACATATGCTATCTAAATAAAAAAAAGGAGTACCTTTTTCACTGAGCTATAGCACATTGAAAGATGAGGCACTTAAAAATTAAGTTTGGTTACAGTGAGCGTCTCTGATAGTCAAATCAATTGTAGGCACTAAATACTGTGTATAAAATAAAATTAAAAAACACAGACAATTTAAACAGCAGGTTTCCAAGACCTTAGTTCACATTGTTCGCAGCCGAAGGGGCTTGTTTCAATAACTTTGATTGCTTTTCGTCACAGATCCATAATTGTTCATAAATAGAATTTCGAACCATATAAAAAGAAATACTCCAGAGTTCTAGATCCATCAGTTGCATGTCCATGATTGGGTCAGCAAGGCCTCTTGTGATATATGGAGAAAGATCAACTTCTGAATGCCTGTTTTCTTCCATTTCAAAGTCTCAAGGATAAAAAAACAAGACTACCATTTAGAGATTCAGGAATCCTCGATTCTTCTCGGCTCTTCTAGAGAGTTCTCATTCTTTATGTACATTTTAAAAATGATGAAATATATTTATAATTCTATTTGGAACGTTAAAAAAGAAAAGAAAATTGTGCAAATTATGCAAGTTATTCCTCCACTCTTCAAGCCCATTCTGTTGCTTTGTCTTCGCAAAATCATTGTCCATATTAGGAAGTCATCCTCCTTACTGAGCAGCACAAATAAATAAATAATATATGTAGATATAATATATACTCTCTTCACTTCTTCTATAGACTGTAAACATTTTTGGGTCAGGCCCATCTGTGGTTGAGGTGTTCCAGATTGAACAAAACTGTTAAACCTATGGAAGAATAGCAAGAGAAAGAGAGAAAACTGTTAAACTGGGTTCTTCAAAAGCAACACTTTGAGAGCATCAAAAGTCTCTTTAAGGAACTCTCCATATTCTGTGGCCATATTTATATAATTCTATAATCTTTGGTAAAGATGCTTACCTCAGTAGCAAAGACACATTGTTCTGTGTTTTCAGGAATGATGTATACAGGATGATATAATCCCTCTTTTGAATAGTTCAAAGATGGAACCAATAATGTTGATTCTGAGTTTTTCCTGTAATGGAGAAAATATATAAACATGAGTTTGGTACACTCAGTGTCATCAGTGCAACAAAAATACAAAAACAAAGCAACGTAAAGAAAATAACAAGGAGAACTTACATGTCTAGCTTGTTGTTTGTATGTTTCTCATCTATGGTCAAATTGTAGTCCATCATCTTCTGCTTGTAGTTAGATTTCTCACTGGAATGAGTGTCCAGTGTGGTTGAGCTGAGAGCTACATCCTTATTGGACACCTTATAGGGACCACCAGGAATAAGAAAAGCCTCCTTTTCTTTAAGGCCTAACATTGAGCTGGGGGTTATAGATGCCCGGTTGTTGACCGTCACCAGGTCGTTGCGTACGGTGGTAGAGGTGGCTTTGCGGCCCTGTCTCATATGTCTTAAGACCACAATGGCAGCACAAACTACCAGGGTGAGTGTGAGAAGACCCAAGGCAAATGAAACAGCCAGGGCGGCTGGGAAAGAAGGGCTGGGCACAGGGTTGGACTTCTCTTTGTACTCGCAGCGGGCACCCATGAAGCCTGGTGGGCACTGGCAGACAGGCCCAGAGAAGTGGGTGTAGCAGGTCCCTCCGTTCTCACAGGGCATGATGCTGCAGGTATCGGCACGGACGTTGCAGTCTTTGCCTGTGAAGCCGAGCGTGCATGTGCAGGTGTAGTCGTTGATGCCGTCCACGCAGGTACCAGCATTTTGGCATGGGTTGCGGGCGCAGTCGTCAATGTTTATTTCGCAACGAGAGCCTTTGAAGCCGGGCCGGCATTTGCACATCAAGCTGTGGCCCAAATCAAGACAATGGCCACCTTCAGAAAGAAAAGTAATGCTTAAAATCCACCATATAGTCACAAGCCATGTTAAAGCAATGACCTAAACATAATCTCCAATGTAATTTAGCTTAGTAAGAACTTTCTGCACATTTGTTGTACTAGTGAAGGGTATTGCTACATACAACCCTATCTTGTCTTTTATATCAGTCTAGGAGCCACACAGGCGTCTTTTTTTGGCATGCTTGAGTAGCATGGTTTTCACACATGATAGTGTCATGCACAGTGGATGCATACCAAAACACAAAATGTGAAGCAACAGGAGTATGAAACTGCTAGAAAACAAATCAGCATGTTGCCTTTGGTGGAAGATGATATAGAAGAGCTTTGAGGAGTGGGAATATGCTTACCATTAGCACAGGGATCACTGCTGCACCGGTCAATCTTCTTCTCACAGTTGGAACCCATGTATCCGGTTGGGCAGCGACAGGAGTAGCCACCAGTCCCCTTCTCCATGCAGGTTCCTCCATTGAAGCAGGGTCCATCAGCACAAGTCATAGCACTGATTTCACAGTTCTTCCCATAGAAGCCTTTAGGGCATGTGCAGGAGTAATCGTTCACCAGATCCTAAGAGAAAGAATGAACAGCCATTTATTTTTAAGCTCCAAGGACAAAATATGCTAAAGAGACATTACTGATCATCATCAGATCACAGATGTGATCGTTTGATGCTTACATTGCAACTGCCTCCATTCTTGCACGGGTTGCTGTCGCATTCATTGGTCTCTATCTCACAGTTTGTTCCGCTGAAACCGGGCTTGCAGGTACAGGTGTAACTGCCCTGGCCAGTGTTGGTACATGTGGCGTCATTCCTGCAGGGCTTGTGATTTGTGCAGAAATTCAAGTCCTGATTGCAGAACAGGCCACCCCATCCTTCCTTGCAAGTGCACTGCCAGGGTTGGCTGCAGGTGCCGTGTAAGCATCCCGGGTATCTGTGGCACTCATCGCAGAGGGGGCCTTGCCACCCGAGGCGGCACTTGCACTCACCAGGGACCTCACAATATCCATGCTCCTCACTACAGCCAGACGAGCAGATGGCTGTTAAAAAGGAGAGGGAGAGAAAGGGGAAATTAGAATGACTGCGCATCATAAAACAACCCCCCCCTTCTGGAGGCTCAGCCGCATCAAGTATTTGTTAAGTACTAAACTAAGCAGCTGGGACGCGCACAAAAGAAACACATGCCGTCTTTTTCACGGAAGGCAGAGCATATTAGGTATTAACGCGTGTCCTTCTTATACAATGCTCCTTGCTTCCATTGTTAAGGCGAACAAAAGCAGGGTATGCAATCTTGTGACCGTAAGAGCGTCCATTTAAAGCACATATTATTAAATGTTTATCTGAATCTTGTCGTGTACAAAGTTGAAGCACATGCAAGTTATATGATATGTGTTAAACGCTTACGTTCTGCGCAATATTCGCCTTTCCATCCAGGCAGGCAAATTCTGCTGCCGGCGGCATCGCAGTTGAAGTGACCGAACGGGTCATCCCGTGGGCGGCAGAAGTCAGAG
This sequence comes from Chromobotia macracanthus, assembly GCA_036877525.1. Taxonomy (NCBI): domain Eukaryota; kingdom Metazoa; phylum Chordata; class Actinopteri; order Cypriniformes; family Botiidae; genus Chromobotia; species Chromobotia macracanthus. The sequence continues at coordinate 3,186,920 of JAZGTH010000040.1, forward strand.
CAGTCTTCGCCGTGGTAGAATTCATCGCACACGACGCGGTAAGAGAAGCGCAGCTCGCTTTTCTCTCCAAGATGCACATCCTGGGACCAGTCCTCGCCGATGGCGAGCCTCCTTTTGGTGGCCAAGCGGCTGATCATATTGTTCAAATTTTCTGAAATCAAATAAATAAAGTTTGAATACAGCATGAAGTATAAATAAAGTATGAAAACACTGGTCTGTGATTAAAAGGTGGAGGCGGGCTGGGTGGGAGCAACACATGGGGGTGTACCTGTTGACTGCTCGGATGAGGACTCGGCGTTCCAGGCTTCAATGATCAACGAAACGGTTCCCTGTAAAAAAAAACAACAAAATAATGGATTAAGCTCTGCAAATAAATTAAAACAACACTTAAAGTCTCACGTTGCACAACTTACCGGCCACTTGAAATTAAAGGGCACCCGGATAGGCGCGCTGCTGGAAATGGCGCTCTGGTCTGCGCGGAATATGTCGGTCACTCCGGTGCCGTAGGTGCACGGCGGCTCAGGTAATATGACGTCTTGCGAGTGCTTCAGGCAAACACGGAAAAAGATCTGGCAGTCCGCAGACATTTTACATACACTGCTTGTGGTTGTGAAAGAGTGCACTTTTAACTCAAACACACCAGATGATTCCGCCTGTGGAAATAAAACGCGTTATTAGCGCACCGAGCATACAGTGCGACACTTCAAGATGCAAGACGCAACTCAAATGCGCATGTGAAATACTCACCAGTTGCATTGAAACCAAAACGAGAAAACACGTTGATAAAAATATAGCCATTTTATATCTTCTTGTCTGCTATGAAACGATAGCAGACTGCGAAAAATAATCCGATATGAATGTTTGTAGTGTTTTCCGCAATTGAAGAAAAAATCGTCAAAGGGTAAAATAGCAATATTTAAGATTTACAAAAGTGAAATCCGCTGTTTTAAAAAGGTTTAGATTCGTTTGTGTTGGAAAGCAAAGAGAAACAGATTTCTGGCTCCAGGGTAAATGGACTTTGAACCCGTAACTTACGTTTCGTGGAGACTGGAGAAAGCGCACAGCTTTTATATACGGAGCAGAGGGACGGAGGGAGGAGGTGTGGTTTGCTATGCAAAAAAGCCATACATTTGTCTGGGGATTTATTCAATGAGTCCCCGAATGTCTTGATTTTTTGCTTTAAATAGTACAGTAATATATATATATTACGTAATAGCACAAACAAAATAAGCGGTGACTAAATAACAGGCTCTGGAAAACACATTCAAACGGGAAAGTTTTAATAGTGATCCTTTATTAGGCAAAAATCTGTGTCAAAAGTTAAACATTAACTTTATATTTACATTTAGATCGCAATAATAAGTAGTGACCGTGCGTCACCTTCTGTTAATAAACAGAACCCAGACCATTACAGTATAAAAATCCCATTTGGGCAGGCATCAAGCTTTTCCATTTCGACTGTATATAAAAGGATGAAAGAAATGCTCGTGTTACAGATTGATAAATGAAGTCATGCAAAACATATTCTCCCCCCCCCAAAAAAAAGTGTTTATTGTGTGTTCTTGAGTGTCGCGTGCCACGCAATTTTCTAAGTTTGTTTTCGGCTCGATAAAAGTCTGATCGCGGACGGGGGGGGTGGTTGAGGGGTTGGCACACCCCCTTTAATTCAGCCCTAAAATCTGTAATTGTTCTGACGCGTGTGAGTCGTTAAACCGGCAAGCGTCGGAGGGGCACTTTATTGTGCCCTGGAAAGATCCGGAGGGCTCTTTTGTTGTCTTGGGTCTGGATGGTAGGTCTTTGGTAAAGGGGGTGACATGGTGGGGGTTGCAGAGAAGAGCATTTAAGATTGCAGATAATTGCTTTCTGGAGTAAGAGTGTGTGCCGGGTGGGGCTCCACTACAGCTGTATGATAATCTCGGCACCTGCGCACATTGATGCGTCGTTCATGATACATACACGCACCACCTCTGTGTCATTAAAACATCTCCAAATGATGTTTCGCACTGTAATCCTATTCCGATTTTTGTATTCAGTAGGTCTGCTTATATAAACTGCTCGTACAGAGCTTCAGAGCACGGTTGTTTTAATGCCATTTTGCGCATTTGACCTTAATATAAGCTCTTGCGACTTTGCACGCTTAATTATGGTTTTCATTATAGGGAATAAAAGTCTTATAACTTATCCACACCGATTATATGCAGTGCATGCAATACACGTGGAAAATTTAATTTTGTTACATTCAATCAGTTTATTTATTAAATGCACCACAATAATGCAAGGTTATTTGACTGTATATTGTGGTAAACAGAGAGGACACGTTTCCAAACTGTTGCTTGTCCGTCGTGATTTTCTATTGTGATTGTAATGAGAACAGCGCGTGCCTCCGCTGGCCCCATCGTTACCCCAGGCGCGCTTTGCCCACCGGGCCACCATATGATCAGGGAGTTAAGAAGAATCGCTATTGTTAGTTTATTGTCGCACAATTATAAAGACAAGTCTGGTTTCTTGGCTTCTGATAAACAAAACGACGAATACACGAACAGGAGTTATTATCTGTGTTAACAAGAAAAACTGTCCGGGCAAGTACAGTTACTTTAAACGCTACACGTCTGATAGTTGTTCGCATGGAATAAAAAGGACCCTTAAAAAACAATTACTCCAATTACTACCAAAAACACTCAACGATTTAATATTTGAGTGTTTTATGCACTAAATTAATGAATATTAATATAATAAAATTAATTAATTTAGTGCTTTTTTGGCACAGATGCGTGCCTACACACAGACTGGTGTTCTCAAATGGGTACATGTTCGGCCAAATAAGTGTCGTGTGCCTATTATGTTCGTTTCACAAAGAAACTAATGAGGGGAAAGCGAAGAAAAGTCACAAAATCAATAGCCATCTGGCTCAGTCTGTGGTGTTTCCAGATATAGGTAAATGATAAATCAAACATACATGAACCCATTACATGGGGACGAGCGTAATAAAGTCACCGCTATAATGCATTCCGCGTCTGCTTTTTGTGGGTTACGGACATAAAGGTTTTTTATTATGTAGTCGCCGTTTTGCTTTGCGCTCAAGGACTTAACACTTATGTCTGCCATCCTGACCGTGTAAGAGCCATCGAGTTTGCTGAGATAAAGTGCGTCTGCGCTTGTGACTTTTGGGGAGGAGGATCGGCACATGGAGAGGAATGACACATGGTGACATTATGGAGAGGTGTTAGTCTGTGGCAGAAGGCGCAGATCATCCATAAATGTGAATTGGTGCCCTCCGTCTAGGTGTGAAGCCAGACTGGTTCCCATGCGCCCTGCATGCTCCCCTAAGAGTGTTGCTTTATTTGCACGTCATTTGCTTACACCTTCGGTCAATAATCTGTTCCTGGGGTCAGCACCAGAATAGTTAAATTCACTAAGTACTAAAATATAAGAGAGCTATTTCTGTTTCTTAAATTGTAACTTATTTATCAGGGCATTATGTGTCCCGCTATACAGCTGGGTGAATTCACAGGCAAGCTTTTCAGAGGTTACCATAAGGGCACAATGGCACGTGTCCGTCTGTCAAACCCGGAGGTGTGAAAATAACCAAATAATAACACCTAGCATTTTGTGTCACTGATTTGCGTCAAATTGTGCGCCCTGAAGCGTGCTGCTGGGACACAGGTCGGTGATCGGTCAAAGATATTGGCACTCTATGGATGTGTGTGGAATCCTGTGCAAAGAACTGATCTGAGTATTGACGTCACAATACAGATACATTGATTCTAATTAGACACGGATTCCAATTCGAATACACTGCGAAGGAACAACATTTACATTTATTGGCTATAAAATGCATTATGGTGGGGCAGATGGGCCTCTTCTAAACGAAATAATAATAATGGTTGTAAAATTGCATTAGTAAGTATATGCAACTGTTAGATAATATCCAATTTAGAAAATTTCATTATCTGGGCTAAAGCAGTGAGCGAAACACAACAGGTAGTATTAAGTAGAACAGTAGTGTCTTATTTCCTCACCTTTGTAAATCACAAAAGCATCTGCTATATGCCTAAATGTAATGTAATCAAGTTTTACTGACCACCTTAAAGCTTAATTTTCACTCTGTTAACTTTGCCAAAAACCTTTGCAGAAAAAAGTGTTTTAATATACAAACTTTTTTCCCCTTACGATAATGCAGTTACTCAACACAACCCCATGGAATAAGTCATTCATATTCTAGTATTTTAGTACTGTCAAACATTGGTTGAAAAATATTTTAAGAATATTTCACACTAACTGACCCTAATTTTTCTTTGTAAAATACTGAATACCGTATTGCATCCAGTGCTGTTGCATTCATCAGATTAAAGCTAAGTGGATGCAAAGCCAACAGCTGCTTTTTGTATCCTGTTTCTCTTAAACATATTATTTGTGTGGCCATGGTGAGTAGCTCTCCATTATGAAAAGTGAGCCATTTCTGAGCCAAACTCAAATCAACTACAGTCCTGAAGTGTTGCCATAATTAACCAGAGATGCCATATATTTGCTCAGGCAACTAGTTCATGTTATGTACAATACCCGAATGACAAGGTACATGATGTACCCTACGTAGATTGATATACTGTGATAATACAGGCATTTAAACAAAAGAATACCACACTCATTGTATAAAGTTTTGGTTTGTTTATTTGTGATATTCTAGGCGGTTCACTGTTTACATCAATAACAATACAAAGAACATTCCACAAGTGTATCTTCAGACATAAAGGGCCATTTCGGTCATGAAGGGAAATAGCACCAGATAGAGCTCTTCTTATTTGACTTTACTTGACTTCTCCTCAATGCGCTGCAACAGTATCACCATGACAACGACTGTCTCACTGGCAGCATGAGAACCCATCGGTAGTTCTTGTTGCCATCCACTTATGAAGTCATGTGCCATGTGACATGATTAATGTCTAATATTAGGCTACTGCCTACAGCAGAACCTACATGATAGAAACAGTTTTTGTGGTACTATGCAGTATGCAGAGAGCCAATAAGTGGACAGAAATGGGTCCATCCAGAATAAGTATGTGACTCCCCTTAAAACAGTGTATAAACGTTAGTGAGATCACACATTAGGACACTTTATGTGTGTCTGCTGTCCAAGAAGTGCCATCTTCCACACAGGAACAGATTGTTTTTCGGAGCCAAGCACCTCCCATCCATAACTATTCCATTGTGTCCATTCAGTGTAGATGATTCAATGTTTTTGCCCCACTGCTGCTTTTCTCCACTCCCTCCCACACTTCCACATACGCTGTCCAACCTGTTTGACTATGGCCCTCATCTCAATGGCTGGTCACAGTCCAGGTTGGACCATTTCTGGTGGTTGTGAGTCGGACGAGCCCTCAATGCTGCTTCCGGGACCAGAAACGACCCGCAATGGAACCTAAGGAAAATCCCTGTTTCTTCTGTTGAGAAAGTTCAGAAAGTCTCTGCTCCTCCTCCTGCGCACACACAAACACACAGACACACAAACCATTTCATTACAATATAGTCATGGAACAACATGTACAAATATAAAGTCTGGCAAGTCTGGCAACGTGCTTGCAAACTATTAGGTAGGTTTGTGATAAGCGTAATTAACATGGCATCTAAAACTGGCCTATTCAGAATTAACTAGTAAGAGAGGTAATTAGAAATTGTAGTAAAAGCAAAGTACCTGCGCGAGCTGCGCTTGCCTTCTTTTGAAGGCTTCAATAGGGTCCTCTTCATGGGCGTAGTTCTCCAGCACTGTGCGTACGTCCTCCACTCCACTGATGGCAATAGCTACACATCATACAGTTAAATGGTGCCAAATTAAAACAACGATATAGTCCAACAATACTTAATTGTCTCAATTATTTCTGTTATAGTCGAATACAAAAATTTATATTTACTCACTTTTAAGGAAGGCAGCCAAGTCATAGAGTGTGCGGTCCTCTGAGTTTCCATCCCACTTGCGCAGGGCCAAGCCATTGAAAGGCTGTATACTGAAGGCTTCCCGCTTGCAGTCCACGACAATGACTTTAGAGGTGTCTCTATTCAGACAAGACACATCCTGTAAGACAAGCATTTAGCTATGTAAGTAAATATCATTTAAGCATGTGCACCATTTTTGTATTCGTTAACATATTGCTTTTCAGGGTGAAATTAAATTAGTAGTGCAGAGCGTAAAATAAACCTTCCATAAGAATGACCCAAAAGTGCAGACACTTTAACCAGTTTAACCTTTGCTAGATGTTTATGAGATGGAAAAGGTCTCAAATGTAATATAATATAATTTCTCAAATTTTTCAAAATGCATTACAAAATGGATAGCTCTGACTCTAAATTCTGACTGGATGATCCACATTCAAAGCTGCTGTAAAATAGCTGATAAACGCACAACTGTGACAACACATCAGTAGAATTTTATATTAATATTCTAATTTGCAATGCTTCTTGGCAACCATTAACTGCCTACAGTCAGGCTAATAAACTATATTACTTGGTGGAAGAATTAATGATTCTAATTATCACTGCTGATAAATGTTAACTTTTACTTAACACTTGTTCTGCCATTTACCTCGTATTATATGGCCTTGAGTAATGTTAATGCAATGCACAGCCTCTCCTGGTTTATTGCTTAGAGGCCTGACATCTTACTGACATCAGGAAACTAGGCCCAGTCTACTTATCACAGTGGCTTTACATACAAATTGAGGTTAAATGTGACCTCTCACACCACCCCAAACATCCATGTCGCTTGACACTTATGTGAACCATATTTACACCTATGCATTTGTAGAGGGGTGCAAAGACTTAACACCACCCCATTAGCCCCAGTGCTCAGTCACACACAAACACTCTCTCTCCAGGCCAGATGTCTCAGTGGTGGTCCCACAGAGCAGATGGACAGGGACGCTGCACTCTCTCTATCACTGAGGTCATCATCATCCCCCTGAGGCTGAAAAAAGTTGTGTGCAGCGAACGAAAGCGAGATGGAGGGGCCCCCGAAAGCAAACCCCTCTGGACGGCGGCACACTCCGTAGCATTTACAATAAATTACCCGCATCTGTCTTCCCTTGGAGACACGCCCAAACCCCACTGGGAGCACGAGTGTATGTTTCACAGTGTATTTGTTATCAAGTCTATAAGCGTGCATGTATAAATAATGGGATTTTTATGGATTATCGCAAAACGCAACCTTAATGGCATCCAAATTACATTCGGTAACAGGAAAGCTAATGTGCGTCTATCATTAGTGGTTCCATGTAGCCACCACATACTTGATCTTCAAAGTGTGTGGGTGCTAAATGTGTGTGACAGGAGCCGCGCAACGCAGCTGCGCATAAGAGTGTCATGTTGCCGAGTCAAACAGTCGCTCCAATTCCCCAGGTAAAACATTGGAGCACGAGCCGGAGAAAGCGTGCTGCTCGCTACACGCACGTGCCACGCTACGCAGCTGCCAATCAAAACCTAGACCAGCCCACCCACCCCCATCTATGTTCTGTACCTCCGCTGGGGGTGGGGAACAGCATCTACTGGTGTCATATCAATATGAAACAGTTCACAGAAAGGCCAACCTGAACAATGAGTATTCTAGGTTTCATTTGAACCATATCAGTCATCAATTCGTGTTACTAATCTGCAGTTTTTAAAATTGTTCTTTTTAAGAAGTTCTTTGGAAGAATGCTCTATAACAAGTCTTCCTTTTTTATCTGATCATCTTTGCTCGCTCCACATACCCACCCCATGCACCCCTTCAGAGGGACAGATGGGAGGTACAGGGTGGGTGAGAGGAGAAGTGGAAGTAAGGGAGGGCAGAAGGTGGATGGAGAGACAGTGTTTTTGGAGTCTGAGGGATGAAACCAAACAGACTGTGGTGAAATGTGACCGGAGTGAACAAATACGTGTACATACGTGCATGTCTACTTTTGTATCACTGAGAAATGTTTGAGTATTGTGACTTTACGAACGTAACAATGTGTCCATTAAGACACAAACTGCAATAAATGTCATGATCGAATATATGGTGATGGCATAACTGGATTGCAATTTATGCTATTCTTCCACAACAGTACACAACTAGCTTTGTCTAGTATTGTGCATGGATACTTTAATTTTATAAACTTTTAAATAATTTACAAACACTAAATATGGTTGGTTCACAATCATTCATCATCACACATGCTAAACCACTTTTAAGAAAATGATTAAACACTGACAGTGTTTCAAACATGATTTTTCTCTCTAAAATTTGGTATGCACAAGGTTTTATGCTAGTAATCTAGACCATTTTTCATTTGCAATTCAACTGTCTGAGCAAGACTGAGTGCTTGGAAATAAACATTTGTCAAGCAAATGTTCATTGACATATTTAATACTACAATTATCAAGACGCAATTAATAATGTTATCTACACAGTAGAAAGACAGGAAAAAGCAACATAACTTTATATACTTCACAACCATAACCATTTCTATAACTAAACTAGTAAACGTTGTACACAATGGAGTTAATTTAGGTTTAAACATTCGCTTCTGCCCCATTCACAAGCATAATGAGGAGAAAGCTTAGATAACGACGGAGGGCCTAACGAAGGAAAGGAGGAGGCAGAAGGTTAATGAGGCCCATGAAGAGAGCCAGGAGGAGGTGGAAAGAAGGAGGGGAAAAACTGCTATTGTCTTGGGCAGTTGAGAAAAGAAAAAGGAATAAGAACAGAGCAGTGGGGAAAATCAATGGGCGAACAGAAGGACGGCATGCAGCAGAGACACGGGGGGCATCGCGCCATAATGTTGCCCGGGTCACTCAGGAGTGGGGGCCTGTGGGGCGGGGGAGTAGGACTGAGATTGGGAAGAGAGATGTAGCGCCCACACGAGATGGTTGAGTAATAAGATTAATGTACAACACTGTATTACATGCACAGATGTTGGAGCTCTAAGGAAAGTTTTAGTACTGAGTAACTGTTCACAACAAACAAGAAAGTTGGCAAATATACAGCACATAAACCACAATTTCGAGAGAACATTTTTCAGAACATATTGTTTGATTATGGTTATTATCAACATTTGTACAAGAGCATAACAAGAAATGATGATCAAAAAAAACAAATTTATTTGTGTTTGATTTGTCTGAAAAACTTCTGATGTGTCTCTGATAAATCGGGGGCAATGGTGATGCAATACCAGACATCTAAACTTTACGGTAAGCGGCAGCCACTGCTTACAGGAACTGGGAGGTTTTCTAAATACTGGGAGTTAGTTTGTGCTTCGACTTTAAACAGTGCACATCTGACAGATCATAAAATTTACCTTAACATGGTGGCCATCCATGTAGCGTGTAGCATCTCTAAAAAGCCGGTACATCACAAATCCTTGAGGGTCTATGCTGTCAATCAAGGGGTACGCCGTCTGCATGCAAACACACAAAGATATTCTTTAAAACCCTTTTGAAACACTAAGAAATTTTACCTTGTTAGGTTGTTCTTCTAAAGTATAATAAAACTCACTTATGTGCAGATACACGTTGGTTACCACAAAATTGCCTGCTTGTTAATTATTAAAACAGTAGTATGTTTTGATAACAGTATGGCCCATTTTACAAAAAGAGACACTCTTTAAAGCTACATTTACATTAAAATAAAGAAGAACAGCAGCAGCAATTTGGGAAAATCCAATCAAAATGAGGCTCATTTGCATGACTTAAAAAGTGAGGCCAGATCGATCAATTATCAGATAATCAAGCAAACAGAGAAAAAACAAAACTAAACTAAAAAAAAATAATCACTGGTGCCACGTGAACAAAACACAGAAACAGACACACACAAACACTGAAGCTCAACATAAAAGTCTCGTTGACGGCAACATTTAGGAAACGTTATATTTGAGCACAAGTACAGACTACTTGTTTGTAGAATCAACAGATGTGTAGGTGTGCCACGGTACCCAAAACATAAACAACTATTGTGTGTTCAACGCTAAGCAGGCTTCAAGACATTCTTCATTACAATTGCAGCTGAAATAGTGTAAGCAAAAACACATAACCAGCCCATCACATTGGCATTATTGTGGTAAACAGTAGGTTAAAACAACCACCCCCCCAACTCACCATGCCTGTCTCTGATGTAAAGATCACTATCTCATACAGCGGAGCCAACTGCTGAAACAGGTAATCTATGCCAGGCCTCTTCTTAAAACGCCAGCCTGTGGCCAACTGGAGAGGTAAAGAAGATTCATAACACTTTATGCATAACATAGTAAGAGAGGTACAAAAATGAGTTTACATTATCAAAAGATTAAACCTAACATGTTAATCATAAATAATCCCACATTTCTAACTTAATATATTATACAAATATACATTTTCCTTTTAAACATAGCACATTCATTTCTAATGTATTCATTTCCTTTTCTAACAAAAAATAATATTGAACAGTTCTTTGCTGTTGATCGAGCAGTTTGCTTCATTTCATACCATCATGGTGTGTTTTTCTTATATGTGGTATTACAGCAGTAATTTAAAACAAACTATGTTCTTTTGGCAATCTATGTTTCTTTTCAGGAACCATCTGAAATACATTAATAAAGTATTTTACTTTAGGCCTCCCAGTTATTTACTGGTAAATGAGAGCCAGACTTCTCCAATAAGTCTTAATAATGAAAGGCACAACAGAATGAAACACTTACATTTGTAAATTAGGTAAATGCATTAACTGCGTTAAATTGTGCTAAATGAACTGTAAGCAGCCCTAATGTTGCTAAAACAAATGAAAGAAATTAGTACTGCATTCCTAAAATCTACAAGATAACAGTGATTCTTTCAGCATACTCAACACAACTAGGGATGTACGGTCTAGAATAATGGATACTTTTAAACGTGCACCTATACCGAAAAAGCAAAAAGTAAGAGTACAGTCACAGACAAAGAATCGCTTTAGGTTCATCCACAATCACTGTGCCATGTGCCATGTGCCACGGTAACAGTCTGCTGAGGAGTGTCGGGTTGCAGGTGGGCTATGCTGCACCTGTCACCTGTGTGTGGCCCTTCCCTCACAGCTGGCCAGATAGAAGAGAATGAGGAGGGAGAAAACAGGTAGGGAGAGATCGACAGGTGGTTGGCCCATAACAGCCACCCAGATGGCCTCATGTGGTTAACAAGAATTGATAAGAAAATTTATCAATAAAGTTTATCAAAATGGGGAAAAACCTTTTAAACTTAAAATAACCATTAACAGTAAATCAAATAGACAGTAGCACTTTATAGCAGATAGGGTTTAACAGTATGCCCACAAATACATAACCTCCAAGCACAGCATGTACATGGTGTTTTTACAGGAAGTACAGACGAAAACATGAGAACAGCAGCAACTGCAGTCATTCTGCCTGCAATCAGGAGCATAACATCCACCAGAAATGTATATGTTATCTGCTGTTTAGATTACAATGGTATGCCGTTTCATTAGGCAGACTGAAACCATCAGGGCTTGTATATGCTGTAAAAATGTTAAATGTTGATATGAGAATGTAAACAATTCAATGGACTGTTGACAGACTGTGTAGCTTGTTGTCGAGTATAGCTCTGGATTACAGCTCACTCAAATGCAGACCTACCGACCACTCTGGATGCAGGAGGACATCGGTGAGCTCCAGCACTAGAGTATATGGAGGCTGGTAATAGGGTTCTTGCAGGGGATCTGGGAGAAGCTTTGGGCTTGTGGGCTCAATGATCATCTGTAGAGAAGCAGAAAGACATTTTTTAACCTCAGAATATTCTGACTGAAGATATTAAAGAGATAAATCCTTTGTTCTGAAGAAGGAAATCATACGGTTTCCCGTCTAGCTCTTTAATACAGAAGTCTTACTAAATGCTCTTACCTGTCTGTAATCTTTGAAGTATTTAAAGGTTCTTTTGAGTTGTTGGATGACTGGAACATCTGGAAAGGCAGGGAATCACAGGAATTAGATGGAAATCACCCGTTTAACAGTAAAATTGGTTTAAATCCCAAGCATTATTTTGTCCCCCCAAATGACTTCCACTAAAACATGACAAAATGACCAAAACATTTAACACTTAGAAGTTATCACTGCTTCGGGCTGCAGCAGAAAGTGATAATACAGCAAAGCTACACAAATACTTTCCAAGTAATAGTTATTTCAGTATCAAATAGCAAAGACCACTTTAAAACACTTTACAACATCTCCACATCACTGAAACTGAAGCGATTAGCCCGTTTCATGGCATCCAAACGCCACATGCCATATGCCAAATAAAGAGGCGAAAAGGGCAGATGAAGTGGCGACACACAGGTTCCCTGGACCTCCTGCCCAGCTCGCTGCGCGTCTGTTAAGGCGTTTGGCCCGCCAAAAGGGGCCCGTCAACAACATCAGGGCACATGGAAGGAGGTTGATTGGGAGCCACGGAGGAGGGGCAATACAAACTGCTTAAACACCCTGTCGTCTGCCACTCTACATCTTTCCCTCCCTTTCTCCTCTCGCTGTTTGATTAGTTTGAAGGGGGAGTGTTTGCGCTCTTCAAGGGAGCATGTGCCTGTTTGCAGCCTCCAATGGGATAAGCTCTCCCTGGAGACTCATGAGTGTAGGGCCGCTTATCACTCTTCTGAGGAACGGTGAGACATTGCTAGTGTGTAATGCCAGAAAGGGATGGGCTTCCCCACAAGTCTGGTTTCTCTCAAGGTTTTTCTTGACTTAGTAGGTGCCAAATATATAATGTCAATCTCAATGCTTTATGTTTTATGAAGGTTATGGCTATTTGAAATTTGTTTTGAAAAAGGTCCTTTCCTCAATTTTGTTCATCTTTCCATAGCTTCAACTCTATTCCGTGTACTTGTAAATACAGCTTTGCAGACTATGTTTTTGTTGGCTTTTTAGACAAATGTTAAATACTGTCTTATTTGCAAGTTGCTTTGGATAAGAGTAATTTACTAGAAGTAAAAAGCATCTAAATAAATGTAACATGACTAAAGATCATCACCATTTCCGTTTTGACTAATTTGTGACCAAAAGGCCTCGATCATAGCCAATTAGCAAAGCTTGCCCACCATAATGCTCTTTTAGCTGTTGTGCTGCTAGTTGGAACTGCGTAAATACATGGCGACTGGTCAACCCGATTTCAAACCAGTCTCACAAGTGCATGCAGCAATGTCCAAATTCATGTGAAAATAAGACACCAAACCACAGCCTACGTTTACCCAACTGTCGTCTTATCCATGTTTGTTGGCTCTTATCCATGTTTGTTGGCTCTTTTCCCCATACTGTTCAAATCAGTGTTAAAACAAACACAATCGCTTCCTTCATGGTACTTACAGACATGTCAAGCAAGTAACTGTCACATTGCTATGCAAGCAAGTCTGTGCAAGAACGGATTTTGGGATCATATAGCGGAGAAGGAGAGAGATCTTGTAATTTACGTAAAGTGTGCACAAACATAAGAGAATGCCATGAAATCTTTATATTTGTTTGTGTGCACATGGCTTTAGCTGTATTAGATGAAACACCTGTGGCATCTAATGTGCATGACTTATGAAGTAATTATGTTTTTAAAGGAGCTTTTAGGAAGAAAGCTCTTTTTTTCATTATAGTTGCCTGTTAAAGTTCAGTCCATTCAAACTGTCACACATCTGTCCCAGCACTAGACCGTCCTTCTCCACAGGTCCAAGATCAATACAAAGGTTGAATAGCAGCAAGAACCGTTACCAAGACTGATCCAAGATGACACCAGAGAAGGAAAAAATCCAGGGCAAAACAACTGCATTGAAGAGCCTCTTGTCCTAACCTTGTTTGTCAGTGCAAATGGCGAGCAGCCCCATTGTTGCTTCACAGAGGGTCTGTGGCTCTCTGGAGGGACCAGTCCATTGAGTCGCATTGAGGAGGGAGGGATATGAAGATCGATGGCTAGGTCTCTGGACACAACAAAAGCCTCCTTTAATCCTGCTCTGGGTTAGCATATGCTTCGCTAGTTTGCCAAAGGCCATTACTCAATTGCCTTTCTTCTTCCATCCTTTTCTTTAGAAGCCTCTTGCTATTCTTCCCTGTCAGTCACTTCTTTCTCCAGCCGTGAAAAGCGGTCTTTAGGTATGACCCCTCCTTCAGTGCTGTCATATAGAGATCTAATACTTCTGTGGGTAGTGTACCAGACCTGTGGTAACTTTGTTTTGTGATGGTCTATTGCTCACGGTTTGTTTGGTATATGTGGACATATGCACCGAAAAGTAATAGAATTAAAGGAAATCACTAATGTGACAAAAAAACAAACAAACAAGAAAAAGATCACATTTACTAACCACACAACTGGCCCACTTACCTACTAATTAATGTAAAACTAACACACACTGTTTATTTTCATGATTACCAGTACTCCCATTACTACCTTTGTATCATTATAGCCATCTGACCACTGACCATTAATCACAGTATGCGTTGTGTCCATTACTTACTTGTGGAACTGTTATTCCTTACCAGTGAGGGTATTAAACAAAAATGCAGCTTTCACACAGGAGCAAGTTTCACAAACCCAATTTCATTTCCTTAACCATTGTTGGTGTATATGTTGGTAATGAAATTCCTGTATGTTTAGCTGCAAGCAAAACAACCTCTCTTGCTGGCACGTTTGAATCCACGCTACATGACGTCCTACAAGACTACACTTGCCATTTCACAGACACAGGCGATGGGTAAACCTGATTTATTCCATTCCAAATTTTATGACAGTAACATAATAAGCTTGTAATCATGCATTTACCAAAGTACAGAAATCTATGTGTGGTCTCATTCAGACATAACTGTAAATTATATGGCCAATTGCCATTGCAAACAAATTAAGTTATACAGATTTTGAAAAGGGGGTGGATAGACACAGAATATGCATGTATGGCCCACTCATTGAATGCCGTAACTTGGCAAGGGAGAAAGGTTTTTTGGAGGCACGCCTGTTTGAATAGCCCCGTCTCCCTGAGGACAGTGCTTATCAAGGGCCTGTCCTTCATCTCCACGCTAGCCTTCTGCTGTGAGAGGGAGGGTCATAATGGGCCCAGGAGAAAGCAAACCTGCATTCTCACTCCCCTGGGAGAGTGGGCGTTTTACCCCGGTCCCTAAAGTAATCATGGCCCTTCGTTATGGCATTAAAAGCTATATAAGCATTGGTGTTGGACAGCCGTGCTCAGGGCTCGGAGGTAATAAAACAAGGTAAGGGGCAGAGGGAGTCACGTCAGGGAATGCATGGAATTAATTGCGCAATTATTTTGAGACCAAGCGATAACGCGGGGAAAGCGAAAGCAGCCTGCTATCTCAATTGAGATCAGCAGTAAATAAAGTGCTGGTGGCGTCTCTACCTTTACTCTGCTGATAATGCTAATGATTTTATTGAAGCTAGTGTGTCTTCAGTCGATGGCAATAAATTTATGTCAACGCTATCAAACAAAACAAGACACATCAACATAAAAGCCAAGCTGCACTTAACTGACAGCAAGCTAACCTTAAAGGAACAGCCCAATGTTTATTCCAGACCCATGTGTTCTTCTGAAGAATAAATGTACATTTTTGAAGAACAACTTTTCCATACAATGAAGGTGAATGAAGACTGGATCTATTAAGCTATAAACTCACAAAAAGTCAAATTAAATCAAATATAGCACGTTTCAGTTTGACGCTTATGGTGTCTGACCATGAGAGAGGGTTCGTTAAAATTTTCTTTAAAATCTAATGAACTTAATTTACCACCAATTTAGCCATATTGGACCAAAGCAGCATACAGAAAACAACAATTGCCACTAGCAACTAGCACATGCACCACTTGCCAAAGGTTAAGGGCCAATCACAGTGTGTAAGAGATTGATGCCTGCAGGGGACATGTGGAGGGGTGCAGTACCATTGTACATTTGGCTCTGGAGTAGGTTGACGCCCGCTGGCACTGGGTATATGGTGTGATGCTATATGGCATATCCATCATGTCCCTCACTAAACGACAGGTAAACACACAGACAGCCCAGAAGGGCCCTAATCCACTAAAATGTATTGTTTGTTCCAATCCACAAGACATATCATTTCACATCAAATCAGAGCACGCCAGGTTACCTTCCATTACCTGGAAGCCATGTGTTTCTTTGCTATTAAAACACATTCAAATATACTGGGCTGTTTTATTGGATGAGGGCAAATGTAAAACTTGTAATACATAACATAAACAGACATTGAGTTAGAGTCTTATGGGGAGGGCATTTTTAATTGTTATTATTAATATTTAGGCTTTTAAAGCCTCAATAAGCACATGCCTGTCAACAATCAACAACTTCTAAGAAATGCCTCAGGTCTCTACAGGTGCAGATAAGGACTTACCGTTATCAAACTCATCTGGAATCTGGAAATAAAAAAAGTGAGAGAGGTGAGTTGCAAGACAACATTTGCTCAGTGCACACTGGTATATCACGTCATCATGTGGGTGTAAAAGCTCTAAGGGCCTATTACAAGAAATGTATTACTGTTAAATGCAAAATTTAAAACAAAATAATGAATGGTGATAAAATTGCTTAGAATGTTTTTTTAGACTGACAGATCGAAGGAAACTAACAGGGTTGAACGGATGGAAGCCTGCGGAACACCATTAGATTTTTGCTTTCCTCAATTCCAAAGAAAGAACACAAAATTTAGATCTTGGCTCCGTATACTTAAAAATCGAATAATATTACAAAGGATTATATCGCATAGAGAAATTATTTTAGGAAAATTAAAATAACTTAGCTACCACATTATTTAAAATCCAAGCCATATCTTAACAAACAGATAAAAGACTACTACAGTGCCTTCTGGCATATCTTTGTAAACATTAATGAAAACTTTATGGGCGATATACAGTCCACCAATGAGCAATCAGATTCAGCACTGAACCAATGAATATTCAGCAACATCTGTCAGCATGTTCTGTCCTAATTGGATCCCAGCACACAACAGGACAGAACCACCACATGCTGCCTGTTGGACCACTCAAAACACAGTGGATGTGCAGGGGTCCTGTGTCTGTCCCTTGAGTAAAATCATACTTTTTACAGAGACAAAACTGGCGCCCTCCGCTGGACAACAACTGCAAATGCACCATATGTAGAATCAACGGGCTAATAATAACTAAGCGCTTCATAGAACTGTGGGTGTGAAACTCAATTTCTCAAAAAAAAAAAAAAAAACTCAAAAATTCACATGCAAAGGCATCTCAAGTATAAATGTCAAGTTAAACGGGGCCACAAAAATAAATTAAAATATAAAAGAAAATAAACACGTTCCAAAATGACGAATGCAAAACTGCCCTCTGCTGGTGACTACATCTCGGTACAGTTTTGTTAAACACTTGTATGCACACAAACAACGTTAATAAATATTTGATTTTGTTGTGCATGTACAGCAAAATCTCATAAATTCCACCATCCCCATTGAGAGGCGACTATTTAAGTTATTTAAAAGACAAAATTTAGTTGCGATCCCCCAATTTGATTTCGACCAAACGGTTTTCAAAGAGTGCTGACATACTATATAATAGAACTGGAACATTTATCTGTTTATTTTATCTGGTTACAATATTGCATTTTAAAATTTTATTTTGGAAAAAAATATTATTAGTTATACACAAAAACTTCAAATGAATTTTAATTTACTTTGTGAGATGGGATTTGAGTCTCTGGTCACACGCTCTCACCTCTCTTAAGTGCCATTCAATAAGGACCTGGAGCTGTGAAAAATGGCACCCTACAGCCTGGCACACTCCAAGGTCATGTCTTGTCTTGTGAAGTGTGCCCAGTTAACTGATCACTTGCCCAAAAGGTAGCCAAAAGGTTCATTATACAAGAGAAATATGCTCTTAAGCAAGACCCACAAACATTACATGAACTAAACCATTAAATGGTTTAGTTCAATTGACAAATGCTAATTAAACGGAAGACGGTGCTTGTATTAGTGAAGATTCTTTACAAAATGGTTCTTGAGCAACACTCAAATGTAAACACATAGTACTGCTTACTGGAAATAAGTGACATCACTGCAGTAGGAAGCAAGAAACAAATCAGACAATAAACAACACATTCACAGCGGACTTTCCAAAACCCCATAACATTACAGGTTAAACAGGTTAATATTCATATGCAGACTTTCAACAATGACACAAAGATGTGAGGTGTGAACAATATCCAAAACGACTTATCAGGATGACATCTTAAAAGATCTAATTAGCAAAGTCCCTGCCTGGGGACTTTACTAATGGGTTTGTTTTTGAAAGGCCTGACACATTTAACAAACGTGACACACTGTTACAATGGTGCATATTCACAATACTCTATTAACATGCACATACACTTAAAATACTACCAAACAAAACATTTACATTGTCGCATCTAGCATATGCTTAGTCAAACTGACCTACAATACACTTAAACTGTCCATTTTATGAGTGTGTTTTCCATGCAAATCGAACCCATGGCCTTGGCATTGTTAGCACCATGTACAAACAGCTGAACAGTTTTCTGTCCCAAAATGAACAGTAAATGTCATGAATTGTCCTTCATCTGATGCTGATGGCAATAAAGACAAGCAGCAGCCTTTCCATGGGAAAAGAGCCAAGCTCCCTGTCCCACACTGTACCTGTCACCTAATGACATCCAATTAGGCTGGGCAGAGGCGGCAGTTTTCACAGAAGGTCCGGCACACTTCACATTTGTCTTCTATGTGGTCACATACATGTGTTAAAGTGTGGCCTTTGAAATGAGTGTGAAACACAGCTGATAAGTGGCGGCACCGGCAATCAAGATGCGATTCCCGTGCAAACACCTCAGAGCAGCACATGCCACAGTCTGTAGAAAGCTGGGAAGGTGTGCGGTTTATAGAACACCGTGGCTACAGTTAACACCTGTGAGCTCACCCACAGTTGTGAATAATGTCTTTGCAGTGAACGCTAAACAGACAAGGTTTTAAAACAAATGCCTAAACTTGTGAGGTCTAAATCCTGAGTATTTTTTAGCTGGGTATCCTTTTCGGGTTGGTTTCCTTCCAAAAAGGTAGTTTTATCTGTATCTACTTTTAAAACAGTATCTGTGAAATTTCTTTACAATAAGCTCAAACTCCAGAAACTATGCTTAAGAGATTAAGTACTTTGCACACATTACTGCCTTTATCAGGCAGGGATGGATTATGGGGGAGGTTAGTTCTGCAAGCAGAAAACTGTGTTTCAAAATTGCCAAAGGTAAAGTGCAAGCTGATTAGTAGGGCCCCTAGCTTTAATACTGTTTGATATACAAACCAGTCTACACTGTTACAAGCTGGTGCTAATTGGGGTCTACCAAACTAACTAAGGGAGCATATACCATTTACTACAACAATGTCAATGATCCTCAGGGACAATGTCTGCCATTGATATTAGACCACTGATTTCAGACAATACAGCAGAAAGGAATCCATTTATGAGTGAAACATAAGAAAAGATTTAGGTTATAACTTTCTTAATAAAATTGCAATGGCACAAATTGTTTGGCGTGGTGTAAGGGTCCAAACGCTACTAAGAGGTCAGTGTAACTAAATTTGGGTTGAAAAACTGCTTCTAGGTAAGGGGTACCCAATACTGTGTCCTGCAGAGTTTAGCTCCAACCCTAATCAAACACACCTGAGCCCACTAAACAAGGTCTTACCAGGGATTTAACCTCTGTGATCAAAATGAAATAAACTACTAATCACTGTAAAAGAACATGTATTTGCAGATCTGTTTATTTATTGAAAATGCATGTGTGTATATATTTCTATGGTACATACATTTGCAAACATTAAGTGGAAACTAATAACAGCCCAACACAATGATGGTGAAAACAACAAGCTGTTACAATTGTAAACAAACTGAGTTTTGTTCTTTTTTTGTTTAAAATGACACAGCAAAGCTTGACCTTCCTGTTTCTGGCATAAGCGTTATCCTCTGTATTATTACATTGAAAATACAGCTTTTTAATGAGGGTCAGACAGAAACCATGTAGCAAATTACGGTCATGCATCTCATAGTATTTCCTCAATTATCCATGGACTACGAATTCATGTGAATTATAAGTAATAAAGACTATATTACAAGCTGCAATTATATAGTCTATTTGTTGCACAAATAAATCCAATATGACAAAGCAAATTTTAAATCCAAAAGAATTAGGCAAGGACCTCTGATACTTTATTATTGAATTCATTTAGAATTGCCTCTGCTACACTGGATCAATTGTACATCCTTGTTCTGTTTTTATTAATTTACAATAAGTGGAAGCCGACAGGAGAAATGTGCGAGATGGACCACAAAGCCAGTTCCTGAGACGGGGTCGAATTTACAATACGGGAACAGGATGAAGGTCCTGTGCTCACAAAAAGATCACAAGGCTTTAGTATAGTAAAACCTATCTGATCTAGTAAATGAGGTGTGTGATCAGACGCCCATAGCCCTCTGAACTCCAGTGAGGTCACACTCACCCGTGAAGTGTGCCCTTACAAGTGACTTCTAACTTGTATGCAACAAAACAGGATGTGTAACAAAGGTGGAGGTGTGCTCTTTGAACTGGCCACCTTCCTCAATTCACATTGCATCCCTCTGGCACATGCCTCTTGAATAGGTGCATTTTGCACCTATTTGTGAAGTGTGCCTTTTAAGAGTGGGGAAAAGTGGGTGGCAAAAACCTGCAGTAAATGTAATTTAGTACCTTTCCTAATTTGATACTTTATATGCCAACCATGCATTAATGCTTATTTACTATTTAGCACAAACTTGAAAGGTCTTTAAAGGGGATGGTTCACAAAAAATTTACATTCTTCCACTCACTCTTATGTCATGCCAAACCTATATGACTTTTTTTTGCTTCTGAGGAACACAAGAAGAAATTTAAAGTATGCTGGTAACCAAACAACAGTGGCACCCACTGACTTCGATTGTATGGATACAAAACCACTTAAATGTAGAACAACAACACAGAACAAAGCTATATAGGTTTGGAATGACATGAGGGTGAATAAATAATGGAAAATTTTCATTTTTTGTGTAAACTACTTTGAGGAATTGTGATAATTAAATTAACTATATTTTAAAAAGCTAATAAGAAATTGAAATTACAGTATAACAAGTGTGAAAGAAGACTCTAAAATATTACTGAAACAGGTACTGGTTCTACATAACGTGCATGCTCTATATAGCAGCACAGATCTCCCACATAGAGGAGACAAGTATAAAAATTTACCACCAGCCAGCTAAGCATACTTCACTCTTGTCTCCTGTGAGACTGCATTTGTAAAGCGAGTCTTTTGAAGTAGGTCAAAGGCTTAACTGAGAACATCTCACCTCCAAATGTGTTAGAAGTTTGCCTGCTGTATGAAACGCTCTAGGACATTCACAGCACTATGAGAAGTGTGCCCTAAAGAGTGAATCTTCACTCCTTATCTCACTGAATTGTCTGACAGCAGTATCAATATCATACACGCACAGGTGAGAAAGTGTGTCACAGGTGGAAATGGTGGGCTGAGAGACTTGTTTTAAATAAATGGATGGAAAAGATGGGCAGCTAGGAAGTGTTGTACTGTTAACGGTCACCATAAATAGGTCTTTAAAACTGCTAAATATGCCCATTCCATTAATCTGACATTAACCTTTTCTCTTTCTTATGTGGCCGATGAAATTTACACACAATGAATAGGGTAAGGTTTTCCTGTAGCTCAACTGGTAAAGCATTACGTTAGCAGCGCAAAGGTTGTAGGTTCAATTCCCAGGAAACGCATACATACATCAATTGTATAGCTTGAATGCATTGCAAGTTGCTTTGGATAAATGCATAAATGTAATGATACGAACAGGGTAAAGTAACATTTTAAGAGCACTGCCACTTTCTATCAACAACTTACATGCTTAATGCTAACATACAATAACAATGACTATTAAGTCTTTACTCTTTGTGTTAAGTATTTTAAATTGTATTCAGCAATGTCTGGGACGCGCGCACACACACAATACTTTCATCACATATGCTGCTGGTGATGGGACAATAAATGTGATTTGATTTGAGATGGGTAATGCTTACCTTATTTCCTTGTTCATCCATAGAATTGCTACCTAGAGAGCAGAAATCACTTGGTGTCAAACCTTTAGAGCTGATGTAAGAAGGAAAATTCATTTTTATTTTAGATATGATTGGTCAGTTGCAGCATTCTGTGGTCAAATGTTTTTGTATAATTATTTGTATAATTAACAGTTGTGTCAAGCGACAGATTTCTTGCAAAGCAGCAGTGCTAGTTTTGTCTTCCGTATCTTTCTGCAGTCACTCTGTTTCTTCCTACCCAACGAAATAATTTCAACCGCGTAATAAGTGGGATAATGTGCAGTCAGATGGTATCTATCACAAACTCCGACAGAGTAATAACTGACAAACAAAATTTTAAACTTTGAAAATGAAAGCCAAATATTCATTAGAAATCTCTCACAAGGTTATTAAAAAACATGTATGTTAAAAATATTAGAATGATCACAACTTTATCTTTCAAAACAAAAAAACCAACACAATTATCATTATAACATGCTCTACTGTGATACAGTTTCTGAATACAGAAACAACAACAGCACATCTCATTAATCTATCAAAAATAATCCAAACATGCAAGTGATGTCACAAAGTCTCAAATAATCAAACATGCCCAAAATCTTTAGGCTTACAACACAACAGTTTGCAGCAGCTCACCCTAAAGAAAGCAGCAGGCCAACTCACCAAATAGGTACACAATGCCAACTGTACTTCCCAGTCCCATAATCCCTGCTAATCGCAGGACCATCTTCTTAGCATATGCTGTGTTTTCTTTCTGTTTCTTGTCTTCACCCTGTTCATCTTTCTTCTGACTGGAGTCATGGCCCTCAGAAGGAGGATGGCCCTGAGAACAAAGTGTCAAAGAGGCAGGCCACTTCAGTACTCCCGTTTTATAAAATGACAATGATCAAGAATTGAAATCCGGCACATTGTGTGATCATGGACATTAAATGTCAAGTGTGAGTGATGAAATGCATCGATTTCTGCAAACTCTTAAACTCTCTGAGCTATTTTT